>WWET01003462.1:58146-79328 GCA_011038615.1 Limnodynastes dumerilii | reverse complement strand
GCATGGAAATGGGCGGGGGGAGGCAGGGAAATGAGGGAAAGTGGGCGCGGGCTGACACTTAGGATCTTAAATGAACGCTCCCACGTCACTTAAGATCCCAAATGACAGCGTATAGTTAAGGCAAGTCAATGGTGGTCTAAGTTTAAGATCCACCGCTGTTTGCAAGGGGAGTGGCTGTTTATGCAGTGGGCTGGAACCTGCTAAGATCTTAGCAAAGGTGCGTATATTTGCGATCTTTTCGCAATCGCATCTCTGAATCAGCCCCTATGTCATTAGTGGTAATTATTTTTATTATTATTTGAGCTGGCCCTATATTTAGTAGCTAGGAGGGGTATTAATTTGTGTTTTGTTACACCGGATGACAGGGCATGCTGGCACTTCTGGTTCTCCAAGCACTAGCATGCCCTGCCATCCTTGGACATGCTGATGCTTGCAACACTACAAGCATCAGTATGCCCTGCCACATTAAAAGCCACTAAAAACCCGGGAAATTCATTGGTGGTGTGAAAGGGACAGACCCGCGAATTTCCCAGGTTTTTGTGCGCTTAAAAGGTGTATTTTTTTTTTTTGCCCCTGCATTGCATCCCAGAAAAATTGGTTTAAAATCCCGGGTTTTTCAGCATTGGCAGTGTGAAAGGTAAGGTACAAGGTAGTACATGTGCTAACAGTATATATAGTACCAGGTGGAGAAAGGTACAAAGTAGGTACCAATAGATAATGTTACATGCCGCCACATGCCTCTGTAAGATTAATTCCCTGCATGCCATTGCACCATGCATGAGCTGCATGGTGCTATAGTGGGCACGCCCTTCCTCCCTCTGCCTTTTATGGCCTTCAGGGTGCTAGGATTACGGACAGGTCACCTTGCCACCTTCAGACCTGAAGGTGGGGATCTGCCAGCCAATCACTGGCCAGCAGCCCCTTTATAGTCCTGGCAGTGGCATTTAGTCACTGCCAGTTATAGGTTTCCTGTGCTTCCCTGCTGCTCTGTCTCTGTGACTTTATTATATTTTGTCAGTCTGAGTGACCTAGTCCTCCTCTCCAGTCTTTGTGTTTCTCCATACCCTTTGAGAAAGTCTGTAAAGTGGATGAAACACGTCAGTTGGTTGTGTGTGAGGTGCTTACCTGGAAACCGGGATTGTGGACGGTGGCAGCTTTGAGTGGATGCACCGCTTCTCTATGGCTCTATTTACGGGTCTGAAAGGATCCGCCGCGGACCAATGGAGACGCAGCACGTCACCCTGGGACCAGAAAGGAGACTACAAGGTAGTCTAATCCAGGCCTGTCACATCATTGGCCCTGCACCCAGCCGACTCTATAAGAGTGGATGGAGCCGGGCATGTGTGAGTCGTTGGTGTCACGGAGAAAGAAGAGGAGACTGGACTGAAAATGGCGCTGGAAGCCAGAAGAGGCCAGAAGAGGAAAAGCCAGTGGAAGAGCCAGCGGAAGAGGAGGAAAGTGACTTGTCAAGACGACCGGAGCAGAGTGGCTAGAAGGCGCCATTCCCCAGGGGCTGTGCAAAAGAGCTTATAAGCTTCGGGGTGATTGGCCTCCACCTGAAGAGGTAGCAGCTTCCCCCTAGACCACCAGGGAGAGGAGAGGACATAGTAAGGGGGCAACTCTGCCCCCCCTTAACAAGTACCGTGTGGCCCATTCCCACCCTCTAGGGTAACCCATTCCCACCAGGGGACAACAGTGGTGACCTGCCCTCCCCATTAGACCTCCAGGGTACAGCAGTGGTGACCTGCCCTCCCACACTTGACCACCAGAGTGCAGCAGCAGTAGTAAGGTGCTAGAAACTAGTAGAGCAGTGGTGATGGGGCACACACCCCACTGGCTCTCCAAGGTAACTGTGCATTAGTCTATTACCCCCCCTCCATTTCCCTGACCCCTTTTTCTGTCCATTTGGTCAACTCCATACCACAATTGAGGAGCAAGGGAGTTTCACACTGAGGGATCAGGTCTGGGTAGCTCATTGCCTAAGGGGGGAAGCAAAGGGTACCACGCTGGACAACGGGGAGACCACCACCTGTCACCACTATTGCAAAGGATATCCAGCGTGAGCCTGGTAAATACTGTGATTGATAAGTTGTGTTTTGTGCAGTTGTTAAGAGGATAGTAGGTCTGGGTAGCTCGATGCCTGGGTGGGAACAAAGGGTACCACACTTGAGGAGCAAGGGGATTTCACACTGGGGGAACAGGCCTGGGAAGCTTGTTGTCTAAGGGGGGAGAGGCAAGGGTGCCACACTGGAGGGGTAGGCCTATTGACTCATCCAGACCGCTGCCCACCTTCTGGGGGTAGGGGGGAGTCTCCTCCTTCCTTTGTATTTACCTGCTACCCAGGGGCTTAAAAGCTCTTTTGTGAGGCCCTGGATAACAGGCCGCTTCTGGACTGTCAGCTTTTCTGCCTGTGGGTCTTCTCCTGGCTGCTGTGGAGTTTCCAGTTCTTCTGCCTGTGGGTCTTTTACTGGCCGCTGTGGGGCTTTTGGTTCTTCTGCCCGGGAGTCTTTTCCTTAACTAATTGAAGAGCTTTAGAATGTCTTATCACTCATAGTAGTGAGGTAGTCAGGTGTCAACCTAAATTCCAGCCAATGGAACCAAATGGCTGTGCGGTGTATTTTTGGTATTTATCAGGTGTGGATAACAGTAGGTCATCCATGGACTCGTACCAGTCAATCCTTGTAAACCAAAAACAGAAAGCGGTGGTGGTTTCAGGCGCTGGGTTATGGTGGTAGTTGCTGACGTGGTTAAGATTGTCGAGGGGGGGGGGGGAATGTCAATACACAATAAATAATCCTACAATGCTAACTAAGGCTAAAAACAATGAATTAATAAATAAATAATGAACAAGTCCCACTGAGTATAAATAGGTCCTTTGCACATTAATGATGCTGGATTCTAATGTAGATATGGTCCTCCAGAATGAAACAGAGCCATGTGGAATAAAGAAAATAACATTTAATTAAATTAAATTCTGAAACACACTAAAAATGGGTCAGAAGCATCATACCAGGAAGCGGTGGTAACAGGAGAAGGGGAGACCGGCATACAGATCGATGACATCATCACCAGTTGACTGAAAGAGAGAGAGAGACTGCGTTTTAGTTTACCCGGGTGTTCCATCTTATTGCGACAGCGTCTCCCCTTCTCCTGTTACCACCGCTTCCTGGTATGATGCTTCTGATCCATTTTTTTTATGTGTTTTAGAATGTCATTTAATAAATGTTATTTTCTTAATTCCACATGGCTATGTTTTATTCTGGAGGATCAGATCTACATTAGAATCCAACATCATTCATGTGCAAAGGACCAATTTATACTCAGTGGGACTTGTAATTATTTATTCACTTATTTGTTTCAGCCTTAGTTAGGATTGGAAAATGCCTGCTTCTTGCTAGCAATGCATGCACAAAGGCTGCATTCCCATGATTGATCTTTATCCTCGGGATCCAGAGTTCCATCTTGGGACCATTTCCGATGGTGGGCAGGACTGGGTGGGGGAATCGGAAAATGAGTCTGCTATGTGAGAGGTGAGTATGTAGATAGCATGTTGAGGGCTTATTAAGTGCCCTTTGTACTATGCAGACTTTCACACAACCCTATTTTAAGTGAGGACAGAGTGAAAGTTTTAAGGCAGTGTCCTACGGTGCTAACAATCCTAAAGCAGCTTGTGCCATATGTAGACAGGCCCGGCGACAGGGGGGGACCAGGGGGAGGCAGCGATGTAACGCTGAGCGTTAGCACGCTCAGCGCTACATCGTACCTCTGGATCAGGCCCTATGTGCTGGAGACGAATAAAAAAGAGCAAGGGACCACGATTGGGAGCGTTTGGAAGAGGAACAGTTCTCTAGGAAGAACATTCATCTTAACAATGTTCATCTTTCCTATCCATTAGAAGCTTTTAGGGGACCAGTCCGTTATGTCCTGTGATATTTTGGTTAATAGAGGGGAAAAGTTGGCAGAGTACAGGTTGGCAGGATTCGCTGTTAGGTACACGTCAAGGTATTTCAGCCGATCGGGGTGCCATCTGAATGGAAAAGCAAGCTGCAGGCCAGATTGCATATTTGCAATTGACTTATCCCAGTTTATTTAAAATTGGAAAGTCGACCGAACTGGTCAAGTTCCCTCATTAGTATCAGTAGAGAAGTGGTGGGGGATGTGGCAGTGACCAGGAGATCATCTGCAATTAACGCTAGTTTAAACTCACTATCCCCTAATGTGATACCCTGAATGTCAGTCTTGCCCCGCAGTGTGCATGCCAGCGCCTCCATACAGAGCACGAACAGAAGAGGTGAAAGTGGGCAACCCTGGTGTGTACCGTTCGTGATTGAAAAGAAGGCGGAAAGGCCTCCGTTGATCCTGATCCGTCCCGAGGGGAAGTGGTAAAGGGACGCAATTTTACTAATGCATACAGGACGCAGTACCATATGCTCCAAGACCCCCATCATGAAAACCCAGTCAACCCAGTCACAGGCTTTTTCTGCATCTGTAAATAGCAGGAGAGTCTGTAGTTTAGTGCATGATATATGGTGTAGAAAATTAAAAATCTTAGTCGTATTGTCCCGTGCCTCCCTACCAGGGACGAATCCCACTTGATCTCCATGGACAACCATTGGTAATATTTAATTTATCCGATTGGCTATTAGTTTAGCGAACAATTTGGTGTCTATGCTTAACAGGGAGATGGGTCTGTAGCTGAAGCACTAGGAGGGGTCCTTCCCTTCCTTGGGTATCACTGTTATGTGATCTTCAAGTGACTGAGGAGGAAGCGGCGAGTGCTGGAGATTTCATTAAATGCCCATAGTAGGAAAGGGAGCAATTTCTGTTTAAAAGTTTTGTAGTAAGAGGCTGTGTAACCATCTGGGCCGGGACTCTGACCATTCAGAGTCTGTTTTATAGCACATTCAAGTTCTGTGGTTGAAAAAGGGGTGTCTAGGGCATCACGGGTGGATGAGTCGAGTTTGGGGAAATTGCAGTCAGACAGATATTCAGCTATCCTATTCTTTTTTGTGGCTAATTCTGAGACTCAGAGGGTAAGGGAGAGATTGTAAAGGCTAGAATAGTAGTCATGGAAGGAGGGGTTTTTGATATTTGAAATATAAGTCTTGGCCTCTGTTTTCTGAGAGCTCTTGCTAGGGAACGGCCAGGTTTGTTTGCATTTTTTGATGGCATACTTTGCCTGGGTCCATAAGAGAGTGTTAAGTTCCAGGCAGGCTGCTGTCAGGGCCCATAGAGTGTCTGAGTCACCATCTCGCTTGTGTGATGTTTCAAGCTGTCTAATTCTCAGGAGCAAGGACTCTTTGTGCCCATCATGTTGGCGCTTCAAAAAAGTACTCAGCTGAATACACTTGCCTCTGATAACACATTTGTGTGCTTCCCAAAGAGTCATCCGTGTGGTATCCTCTCTGTCATTTGTAGCCAGATAGGAGTCAATGGCTTTTCCCAGTTCACCCATGGCATAGGCGTCCTGGAGGAGTAATTAATTCCTTTGGGAGCCCTGTAGAACCAAATCTATTTCCATGAATAACGTTGCCTCATAGCGTTATTCAATTAAATAGATTTGGTGCTACAGTACTTCCATAGGTGCCCTGTATACCTAATACTGTATATCTGAATGATGCTGGTCGCATCTATTATCTGATGCGCCCGGTGTGGCCCAGGGAGAGCTGCATGGTCTAAAGGGGGTCTACCCTATGACTCACCCCTCCCCCTAGAAATGGTCCTGCCTCTTACTCCAGTACACATATAAACCCCCAAATTATTACCAAATTGAAATTTAACCCAGTTTACCCTAAGTCAACACTCTCTCTCCAGTACACACTAAATTACCCCCCTACTTCACACTGAATCTAAACACACAGTTTACCTTTAATTAATTTAATACCTTTAATTTACAATTAACTCAAAAACGTTATTAACCCATATCACTAAGTTAACACACTAATTAGACCCCCTTCTGCTTATAACAGAGCACTTTAGTTTAATTGTCTGCTCCATGTTTACATTAAATTAATTCAATGTCCATGCTACAGTTAAAACATAGTAAATACTCCCCCTCAGGTCACATAAATGAATGCCCCACAGCCACTCCTAGCTCACACTAAACTTACTCTCCTAACCCAGTTAATACTCACCTCTCTTGACCCTCTTTCTGTCTTCCTCTGAGAACTAGCTGCAGCAGCCTACAGCACACTCCCTCCTCCTCATCCTCTCTCGTTCACCCGAGTACAGCATACTCCTCCCCCTCCTTATCTTTACTTACTCTGCAGTTGCAAAAGCACACAGCAGCACACAGCACATGTGACTATGTTTAAAAGAAGTGAGTTAACGGGTCCTGTCTCTTCTTTTGAATTGAGAAACATGTGTTGACTGACTTTACCATGGATCACCTAGTGCTGACTTGGATTTTAAGCTGAGCAGCAACTGCAGAACACACTAGCCACTGCTCATCTTAAAATCCAAGTCAGCACTAGCTAATCAAGTGGCAGTACTGGTCTGTGACCCTCCATGCCACCCTCTTCAGACTGGGCTCCCTAGACAGTTGCCTAAAGCTGTTTAATAATAGTGCCAGGCCTGCCTGCGCATCTCAGCTGTTCCTATTGAGCATAATGGTTCTGCCATTTAGCCATATATACAGTTAACAGTATGTAATCATGGATTCTGCTTCCAGCAATATCTTAAAGCAAGGCCAGCACATGGCAAATTTTACTTTTACCACTTATCATAGGTGGCGTATACACTGGAATGTATAGCATTGCCAAAAGAGGACCTAACATATATGAAGGGAACTGTATCACTATAATGTAAATAATGGCTAAATAGAGTATTAAATAGGGTATTAATATATAGTTCCTAATTGTATGTATATTTTTATTCCAAAGTTTCTGTTAATGAAGTACTGTAGCTGAAAATTTCATGCTGGGGTTGGAGCAGCTGTAGTTCCTCAGTGGACACAATTGTTGTTTGTCTGTGACACATATAACTTGTAGTGGAGTTATATATAGCAGTGTATTCTGACTAAATAAAGTTTCTCTTACACCTGGAAACATGTTTTTATAACATGGGGGTAGATCCAGAACTACGTTTTCCGTACGTTTATTCGCGTAGCGTATTTTCGTGCGCGTAAATTCGTTACACTTCCCTCGGCACACCCCTTGCACGGACGTATTTTTTTAAGATACGCTTTCCAAACCCTACCTTAACTTTTTCCCACGTAACCGCAGTCATACGCACACGTACATATGGGCTACACCAGGGGTTCTCAACCTTTTTTTTGTTGAGTACCACTTACCCGCTAAGGAACCAGGTGAAGTACCACTTTGCAAAAATGATTCATTTATCGAGTCCAAAATTCATGGATTCTGCTTCCAGCAATATCTTAAAGCAAGGCCAGCACATGGCAAATTTTACTTTTACCACTTATCATAGGTGGCGTATACACTGGAATGTATAGCATTGCCAAAAGAGGACCTAACATATATGAAGGGAACTGTATCACTAGAATGTAAACAATGGCTAAATAGAGTGTTAAATAGAGTATTAATATATAGGTCCCATGTATATTTTTATTCCAAAGTTTCTGTTAATGAAGTACTGTAGCTGAAAATTTCATGCTGGGTTTGGAGCAGCTGTAGTTCCTCAGTGGACACAATTGTTGTTTGTCTGTGACACATATAACTTTTAGTGGAGTTATATATAGCAGTGTATTCTGGCTAAATAAAGTTCCTCTTACACCTGGAAACATGTTTTTATAACATGTACAGTAAAAACTATCTCAGTCTATTAAAGTTATAGGTTGTCTTATAATATTTAACTAATAGCCATGCTCAGAATTGTTATGCAGTACAATTTTATTATGGTTGTTTGAATTGATTTTCTCCAAGTCACCATTCATAATAATTTGACTCAGACTCACTTTATCAGATTTTTGTGAATATGGTCACACTTGTACCAATGGTGCTTACAGTGGAAACGACTGGATGCCTGCTGTCTTATTTATAACATTATTGACTCCCAGGGTCAATGCCATAGGAACTGCTAAATGTTAAAAACAGTGGACTGGATCCACAGGTCCATCCGTTAGGCAAGTTACACACACAAAGTGAGTAAGTAGCTTCTTTTGATTGTAGGGTAAACTTAGTTCTGTACAATAGATTTTACATTGTAAGGGGCTGTGCTTCCCCTCCGCCCAACAAAGTGGGTGGGGGGAGCATGTAAAATTTACAGTGTGGGTGTTACACCCACTTATGCGTGGATCATTGGTTGGACAGACCGCTGATCCGCAAGTGTGACTTAGGGCTGCTTTATGGCAGCATAAGTCACATTTGTAACAAATGAGAGAGGGAAGTGACAGGGGGAGTTCACTCAGACAGACAGACTACCCCACCTACAGAAAGTGTGTAGGGGTCTGGATTCGGTCCAGTATTATGATATAGAATGTCAAGTATGTATGTGGTGCAGCCGATTTCGAGCGAGCGTACGACCGTTTTTTGCGTATTTTCGTACGAAAATTCGCACTGCGCATGCCCAGTATGACAGCTTCCGGTCGGCTGGACGACATGAGCGTATAGCGGTCGTATCGTGTGCGAATTTTTCGCTCGAGAGGCGTGCGTTCAGTACGACGGTCGCCTGGGCGCTCGTTTTACTATAGGGAGGCGGGGATAGCCATTTAAATTGTACAGTATGGGCGTGCTAAGCCCGTACACTTAGCGTATTATGTGCGAAAATTCGTACGGCCGACGGTAGTACCCAGTGTAGGGTATAGCCGCCGTAAGCAGGGACTTTACTATGGGAGTGTTAGGGGCGCGCATGTTTATTCGCACGGTCGAACGTACGCATTCGCCCGCCGTGCGAATTTTCGTAGCTCTGGATCAGGCCCCTGGTGAGGTGTGTGAGTATACTTTGAGATACCTCTCTATTGTCTCCCCAGCACTGTCCACACCTACAATTGTTCCCATCTGTACTCTCCTTCTGTCCACCAATAGCACTTCTGACTTGTGTGAATTGGCCTTTTTTCTGTGTAGCAGTATTAAAAATACACTGTATTTATTGTCTGTACATGCAAGAGCATCTGTGAGAAATAAACAAAATACAAGATAAAGGCTTACACTTACAGAGGAGCATGTTTCCCTGCTATAGTGTACAGAATAGGCATGCCCTATGAGTACCGAGTAAACTAGATTTCTGAATGACTGTCTTTAGCCCAAAAATTCATAAGGAAAAATTTACGTAGTCCTTAGCTGTTGGAAAAGGCAGTCCACTCACACACAGATATGCATATGCAGTCATAGGTGGTTCATTATGGTTAATTCAGCACCTGTAAGAAGGCCATATTAAATATCATTTGTAACAGGTTTACACAATCATGGCTAGCTTATTTAAGGCAATAGTAGGCTTTTTATCATTCTCTTATACAGTTATACAATGTAAGCCTTTAATGTTTTCTATATACGTTATTTATAAAATTTATTGAATTGTAATTGATACATTTTATGTTCATTTTGCTGAAACAATTTCCCCCAAAATTTGAGGTATATTTCAAATGAGTTTACTTAATAATTTGACAAAAAACAAGATTATTTGCTTTATCCAGAATAATTAATGAATAAATGTTTTCATTTATTTTACATATTCTATCTATTTGGGGATGATAAAAGTATATGAGAAATCTGCGTTTTCTTTACATTTTCTGACAATTAGTGTATGACACAGATATCGTTAAGAATTGTAGTGGAAAAATCGCAAACATTATCGGAAAATTAATGCGATTTTCGATAATCGCTCTAGTGCAGGGGTTCTCAACCCTGTCCTCAAATACCACTAACGGTCCAAGTTTTTTAAATCTCCTTGCTGGAGCTGTGCTCATAACTGACAGTTACATTTTGAAAGCTTCACAGGTTTTGCAGGGAGGCCTACAAAACATGGACCGTTAGTGGTAGGGCGGGAACCCCTTCTCTAGTGTATGGTCAGCTTTAGAATAAACATATATTCAGAATTTTTTGGAAAAATTACTTTATTTACTTTATTGTGAATACTGAAAGTAATTACCAGCCTACTAGTGTACTTATATTTTACTATATAGATACCAGTAAACGCTAAGTTCGAGCCATAAATAACGAATTAACTATAGGAACAAGTTGTTTAAAAACAGATAACACTTTTATTAATACACCTAAATTAACAGATTGTTGTACGTAACACTTTAAATAGAATTCCGTAAATTTAAATGTGTGGACTGATATAGAAACCAGGGACCTGATTCACACTTAAGAAAAAATTTAGGAAAGTTCATAAATATACGCCCAGCCCAGATAAGAACGATTCAGAAATACTACATAAAAATGTTAACTACACCCCTAGCTTCTTAGGAGCTAAGAACGCTCTTTTCTCCATATGTGAAAACACATTCATTTATTCAATTAAGAAGCAGATTGATTTTCTTAGGCTTTCTTTGTTTTATAATTGCCAACAGTAACACATTTTTTTTATTGCAATATGCTAAAATGTACAAAATTATTAAAATCATAAATAATTATTGAAGGATTAATAAAGAACCATTCAGCTTTCAAAGTTGTTATAACATAAATATCAAAATAATAAATATCTACGTAAATTAGACCTAAACAAAATTTGTATCTCCAGGTCATGCAAACAATGCAAATATGCTACAAGTTAAATAAAAAAACAACAACTTATATTTAAACAATGTTTACAACAAACAATGAAATAATGCAAACTGCAAATAAATGTAAATAATGAGTACCTTTCAAATTTAAAGTCAGACACAACATGGTAACATAACAGCAGTTTTAAATAGATAGATATGCCTTTAATTATTTCAAGCAAAGCAAACACATGCATTCATTATAATCACACAGCAGCTCTGTGTTGAACAAACAGAAAAGCATGAGGCTTTGGCTCTCTGTTAACCATGCTGATGTCAACTTAAGAATGATAGGGTGCATTCTTATCTTTTTTCATGCGTATGTTAGTTTCCGCAAGGCCTTCTTAACTGTGAATCATTCCTAAGTCTCGAGGAACACCCAGACTGTACATTAGTGTTGCTTATTTGCATTAAAAGACTTGCCCCTCTAGCCACGCATGCGGAAGTTATTACATTCCCAAGCATGAGTCATTCCTAAATAGCCGTTCTTATCTGTGAATCATTCTTTCATGGTTTCAGTGCGTAGTTTTGAGTTCTGGGTGTGCTCCGTTTAATCATTTTATATATATGCACTGAAATCCTGTTCTTACTTAGTTGTGAATGAGGACCAGGATTTTAAGCGTCTTCCAAAGTTTAAAGTGCAAGATCCATTAATTTTTACTGCTCTGTTTCCTAGAGCCTTATAACCGCTTTAGAGAGATGTAGTAAGAAGTGAATTCACAGCCAGACTGTATAATAGATCCAATTGTTCAGTAGAATTTTCTATTTGTATATTCTTCAACCTGAGGAAGTCGGATTTGCTGATGAAACGCGTTGTTACTACACCACAGGGTCGATACACCTGTTTGGGACATTGCTTTTACTGTAAAAACGTGACTTGGACATGCATTATATGTCCGCCATTTATGTGAGTATCCTGTATTTATTTACTCTCCGTGTGTAATAAAAATACTGTACTATACTAGCACCTCTCTGTCTTCACTTAAATCTTCATCCCTGAGCCGTCACTGCCGACAACCTCTGAGCTGAGGTATCGCGAAGAAGGAGCAACAAGGGAGACAGAGAGGCAACGGTAAACAACCCTGGTCACTAGGATACAGGACATGCCGCAGTGAGAACAGGAGGAGGCCATGAAAGCACGTGCAGAATGCCATCTACACACAGAGGAGGGAGTGAAAACGGAACTCTGGAAACACCTGACCATCAAACCATCAGCCCATCTAGACACTTGCAGAGACTGCTTATTTAATTGCACCATTGCTTGAGACATTCAATTTCTAATATTTTTTGGGACATTACTGAAAGAAGCATAAGGCTCAAACCGTGAGCACATTTAGTCACTTGCTAATATTGCTGGCAAACTAATTGCATTAATGCATTACTGACTGAGACATCCTTTGAACCAGACATTATCTGGTACTTTACTGTGAAAAACATAGGGAATCACCATCAGTACCACCATTTCACTAGAGAGATCCAGAACCATAGTCCTAATTAGGATATTTTGCATTTAAATTTTATATTGCCCAATCTATGAAGTCCAAGTATAAGGCACACTGTCAGGCTTGCAAGATGTTGAACCAATATTTAACCCTTCAAGCCACCCCAAGTCAGAATTATCTCAAACAAAATATGTTTGATCGGGAAACAAAGCAGAAAGACTCTCGGCCAATATGTCTCCACCATGGCTAATGACATCCCATATTCTGACTATTAAAATACGGTTAGTAGTCTAACTACCAAATCACAAGACATTATGAGATATATTTACAAATACTACCAAGATATATACACAACATATACTAAAGTCAAATCTTTTAAAAGAGGTCAACTTACCCAGACTCACTGAAGAAGAGAGAGACAGAAAGAGAGAAATTTGAGCATAAACCTAAAAATTCACAAAATTCAATTCCCCAGACTCATTTAGTCCTCTTGGCATAAGGGTTCCTAAGCAAAAAATCCAAAACATTTCTCTCTTGAATTTATATTTGTCCCTCCATCTATTAGAAATAGGAATGTGCTCTAAACCAATCACTTTCAAGGACTCAGGATTGCTATTATGGAACATTTCAAAATGACGAATGCTATGATTCTGCACCTTATATTTCTTCAATGGTCTAAAAATGTTGTTTTTAAGACACCTGATAGTTCTTTCTATGTACCTTTGACCACAACCACATGAAAGAACATATATTACATATTCTGAGGTATAGTTAATAAACTGTTTACTTTTAATAGTTTCTTCCCCATAACTGAGAGAGAGAATCCTGTGTAGTGCATGTTTGCACGTTACACAAGCTGTTCTAGGATACAGTAATCCTTGGGATATTCTGTTTTCTGTTTTAACTCAGAGAAAGAAGGCTTTCTGAGGGGCTTTTAAATGACTTTTAGATAACAATTGTTTTACCTTTTTAAAAAAATCACTGTAGGGTGAAATCTTGTCTTGTTTTGGAAAATATTTTTGGATAATGTTTCTAACAATATAGTACATTTTATTAAATCTAGAAATAAATGGTACAATTAAAATTTATATATGATTGTAGCTTTTGTTTAACCGATCTATCTAGGGAGGTAATTTCTATAAGGGACTTCTCCAAGAGCATTGGCGGATATCCTCTTTCTTGAGGAAACTCTAATTAACACTTGGGCTTCTTCATTTAATATCTCTCTTGAAGAACAGTTCCTATATAACCAAATATACTGGCCTTTCTTTTTTTTTTTTTTCAATAAAGATTTTTATTGATACACAATATCATTATACAATACCAGTTCAATACAGAGATGGTTGCCATTGGTGAAAGAACAAAATAGAGAAATTCACAAAACAATTAACATGTCACAATTTCAGGAAAATTGCACACAGTTGACAAGCAAACGACCGGATATTGATGTAATAAAAAGACAATGCCAGTCACAGTACTTTATAGGCAGAATATCCATCATACTTATACATTATCACACATTCCCCCTCTCCATTACATATCAAAATTCAAAGGAGGATCATTATCAATCTAGCGCAGCAGGGACCATGTAGTATGTTGAAGGGAGTTATGAATTTTAAGTTTAGTGGGGTTTGGAAGCGTTTTCATATAAGCCTCCCAAACGCCAAAGAACTGCTCTGTTCTTTTCTCCGTTTCTAAAAGTGTCTCTATCCAATCCATTTGAAACAGAAAATGAAGTTTATCCCTAAACAGAGCAAAGGGGCCGACCCAGGTTTGCAGAGTTGTCTTCCTCCCGGCCGAGCTAAGAATTAGTAGAAGTTTTCTAGTAGAATTTTGTACTCGCTGACTGTCTGGCAGAATGCTAAAGACTGCAAACCTTTTAACCTGCATCCAGAATCGACGCAAGAGAGGGCAGCTCCAAAAGCATTGTAATAAATTGGCCTCTGGGGCTGCACATCTGGAGCAATTGTGGGAGGCCTGAGCTCCCATATGGTGTAAACGGAAAGGGGAGTAGTAAGTGTAATGAAAAAGCCTAAGGTACATTTCGACATATTGTGAGGAGTTAATTGCTTTCCTGGAATAGTTAAGTGCTTTCAACAAGTCGCTATAAGTAAGCTCAGGGAAGGACTGGGTCCATTTGTTAATACCTTATACACTAGTTTCATAATCTATGGGGGACTGCAAAAGCTTATAATTTATAGATATTTCTCTTCTAAAGGTGGAAACATTTTGAAGGGATACATCCAAGGGTTTTTTTTTTATGTCAGCCGGGGTAAGCAATCGAAGAATATAACTGGCATAGTGCTGAGTCTGCAGGAAAGCCAACTGATGACCTCTCAAAAAGGGGAAAAGTTCACTAGCTCTAGAGAACGTGAATTTTGACTCCCAAATAAGTGAAAGATTGTTTTGCCCACTTAAAAGGTAGGTCCACCGCACATGCAGGTTGAACACAGTGAGGCCTCAAACACAGTGCAACTGATTTCTGCATATTCACCTGGAACCCCGACACCCTCCCAAAGTCGTCCAGTAGATGAAAGATAGGATTTAATGAGTGTCTTGGATTGCCTATGTACAGCAGAACATCGTCCGCGAAAGCCGATATCTTAATGTCCGCAGCGTCAACCCTTATACCTTCAAAGTCACGGAGTCCCTGCAAGAGACGGAGCAATGGATCCAGGGCCAAGTTGAACAGCAACAGGGAGAGCGTACAGCCCTGCTTCGTACCCCTCTCCATGGGTATCAGAGGCCCCCTAGTGCTATTGACGAGCAGGGAGGTGCATGGGTCAGTGTACAGCTATTTAATGAATTGTATAAACAGGGGGTCAAAGTTTCTCAATTCCAAGACCGCCAAGTGGGGCCATGTAACCATATCAAAAGCCCGGGTGGTGTCAAGACTGAGCAGCATGTTATTCATTTTGGGATCCGAGTGCGGAATTAATGACGCCGCTATAGCAGACCTAATTGCCTTTACAGACTGTCGCTCCCTAATAAAGCCCAGCTGGTGAACCGTAAGGAGGTCTGGTAAAACGCGTGGCAACCTATTAGCCATAATTTTACAAAGTAACTTGTAATCTATGTTAATCAATTAAATAGGTCTATAAGCCTCTACAGTCTGAGGATCTCTATCAGGCTTTGGAATTAGTGTTGTGTAAGCTAAGTTGAAAGAGAGGTAAGTTGGTTGAGACGTCATGATGGAACGGAATAACTCCAGGAGAAAGGGGACCAACTCCGATTGGAGCAACTTGTAATATTCTCCGGACAAACCATCTGGCCCCGGTGTTTTGTGCAACTGGAGGGAAGCAATATACCAATTAATTTAATCCGTCGTGACAGCCACTGTTAACTCCGCATTTTGCTCTGAGGGCAGGGTAGGCATCCTTGCAGCACTTAAGAGTGAGGTTTGCAAGTCAGGGTCATGAGGGACAGCCCTATATAATGCCTTATAGTAGGCAGTAAGATGTGTCTGAATATCGGCAGTGCTTGTAAGAAGCTGATTGGATTCCCTGTGCCTAATCATGGTAATATAGGACCGCTTTGTCCAAGTCTTAGATAAGGTGGCTAACAATCTCTCTGTTTTAGTTCCCCATCGGAAGAACTTATGCTGGACGTCATCCATCCCTGTCCTGGCCTGGGTGGTGAGGAAGTCCTCCACAAGCCTATGTGCCTGCAGATATAGATTAAATGAAACGTCCGTCGGGTCAGACACATAAGCCGCAAAGGCCTCCGTCATGTCCGCATGGAGGAAGTCGTACTGCGCCTGTTGCTGTTTTTTTTGACAGGTCACATATTGGATCATATGACCCCACATGACCGCCTTCGAGGCTTCCCACAGCAACGCTGGATTATCCACATGCTGGATATTATCATCAATATAATTGCTCCAGTGAGCAACCATCTATGATTTGAAATCCGTTGTGTTATAAAGATAGCTGGGGAAACGCCAAAAGCGATCATGCAGGGAAAGCGCAGTTGAGCGCAATGTTAGCGAAACAGGCGCATGATCAGGTGATCCACAATATCACCTACACGCGTACCCACCATGTTTTGCAGAAGACCGTCAGACACCAGGATGTAATCTATTCAGGAGAAAGAGTGGTGGACCTGAGAGTGAAAGGTAAAAGTTCTAACTGTTGGGTTGAACAACCTCCAAGGTCAGTGACCCGGAGAGAAGACTGAATAAGGGAAAAACTATGACTCAAAAGATGTGAGGGCAGGGCAGGCGCCGGAGATTTATAAATAGTAGGATCCGCCACAATGTTAAGGTCGCCCCCAATGATTAACTGATAGTGCGGCCTGGAAGTTAGAAGTTGGACTATATATTGATAAAATTCGTGCCGGTTAGCATTAAGCCATAAATATTAAGCAGAGTGTACTTAACATTCCATATCTCCACGTCCATGAGAAGAAACCTACTCCCTTCATCCTTGACTTCATCTAAAATAGTGAACTGGACATTCCTCTGGAACAAGATAGCCACCCCTCTAGACTTAGTATTGTATGAAGCAGTGTGGCAGCTCTGAAGTCAGCCAGCACGCAGTGTGGAATTTTCACCCTGCCGCCAGTGAGTCTCCCGTAAAACATAACATCAGATTTAAGTTTCCTAAGGTGACGCAACACTTTATGCCTTTTTACTGGGGAGTTAAGGCCACCAACATTCCAGGAGGTAACCTCAGAGAGCGTATCCGCAGCATATAATTCAAACCCGAAAAGAGATTACACCTGGAAAGCCAGATAAAGTGGGAGGAAGTTACATTTAACCAAACCACCCAACTTGCGGAGAACAAGAGCCACCAGTAAAGACATAGCACTGAACATGTGAAAGTATTTAAGTGTAAATAAAGGCAATCAAACATTATGACATTGTGTATGATTTTTAACATTTTTTGAACAAGAACCGAACCTTGGGGTGGTTCCCAGTATGTATACCAGGAAGCACCTGATCCGAAACCATAACCTTAATATTAAGTGAACCAGTGATTCAAACGTGAACCAATAGTTAGGGGACTTAATAGACACCACCCACGCCTTAATTTAAAACTAGTAACACTATATTGACCAAGAAAGGCGTGACTTTCAGTGATTATCAAGAAAACTGATTTAAACTTGAAATGTGCTCTTAACCCATCCAGTGTTTAGTCCCATGCACAGCAGCACCTTAAGTAGTAACATTACCAAAAGTCATACCAGATATAGGGGCTACTATAACTACGGGGGATTTTGTAATTGCAAAAATTCTTTAGCCTGGAAAGGATCAGTAAACACATGTACAGTACCGTTGTCGACCACTCTCAATTTAGCCGGATATAAGCGTGCACGGTTAATAATGCATTGGCAGAGCTCAGAAAACACCTTGCGTTTTTGAGTGACCTCAATGGAGTAGTCCTGGGAGATTAGAATAGATTTCCCATCTACCGTAAGACTGCGTGCCTGCCGGAAAGCTTTTAGAACATTTTGCTTGGCCCTAAAGTCTACGTATTTAGCTATGGCTGGTCGGGGTCTATTCTGTGGGCCCTGCCGCTCAGCCCCCATCCTATGGGATCGCTCAACCTGGATCTCATTAGCCGGGTCATAAATCCCCAGTACCTCCGGGATTTGTTTAGTGATATAATCTGCTAGAACAGCTCCATTAACAGTTTCGGGTATTCGAATAAAGCGCAGACTACTACGTCTATTCCTGTTTTCGAGGTCATCAACCTTATTAGAGAGTTCCGCTATTTTCTGCACCTGGGAGTCAGTGAGCACCTGCAAGGCAGACACCAAGTCCTCAGTGTCACTAGTCCTCTGCTCCAACGCTACCACCCTAGTGGTATTCGCCTCAACCTTGGTGAGAGCTGCATCCAAATGTGCTTGAAAGTCATCAAACTTTTTATCAATATGGGGCATGAGGATATTTGAAATCGCTTTAGCAGTGGCCTCTATGGAGTTAGATGATGTCTCTAATGATGGGGGGAATCAACTTCTCTAGCGTCTTGCAAGAGTGGGGGGGGGGGGGAAGCTGGAGCGGACTTGGCCTGGGGGACTCTGTTACGGCTGGAGCGGACTTGGCCTGGGCGACTCTGTTACGGCCCATTCTAGCACTTTGTGATGGTGAAGACTGAGACAACAATGCCTGTTCATCCAGGAATATGTCCATCACCATAAAAGTAATAAGGAATCAGAGGTCAGAACATAGATAGATATCACATTCCCAGCCGAAACGTTAAGTGCCCTATAACTTGCCACTAAATGAAATCACATTCTTAGAGGACCCTAGGTATAACTAAATAGAATAATCAATTAAGCGAATCAGTAAAGACTAGCAGGTACCTTTTAGGGTAATACCATGGTTGCCTACTTTTGCAAATGAATATCAGGAAGATTTTGATAGCACTACACCTAAGGCTACACCTAAGGGGTGTGTCCTGTAGAGTCAAAGGGGTGTGTCCTATGAATAGCTCCACCCATGGGTGTGTCTAACACTGCCAGGCAAACATTTTCCCAATAAGAATAGCAGCATCAGTATTTATTGATTGTTAAAATGTGACTGAATAAATATTTTCAGTATTTATTGTGCATACTGTGTCTAGGAGATCAATGACTTCTTCATCTGCCACCTCCATAGACCTTAATGCAAGGAAATAGGACAACATTTCTAAATTCTGTCATCATACTGCAATGACTTCTGTAACTGAATCAGCATCAGGGAGATTGCCCAACACTTCAGGGAGTCAGGGAGATTACCCGCTCTTCAGGGAGACTCCCTGATATTCAGGGAGAGTTGGCAACCATGGGAAATACGCTTTCTCCCCCACCCCTCATTCCCAAACAATTAGGGGTCTGAGTAAGAAAGACTACACCTGTAAAGAAAAGACGGACCAGTTGCAAAATATAGACATACAATACGGGGCTAGAAAGTTAGTAGCTATGTAGAGTAAGACTAAAGAGCACAATCCTGTTCAAAATTGAGTTCTAAGGATGTTGATCAATACATTAACCAGAGTTTCCCCTCAAGAGCAGAGGTGCAGATACAGTTACTAAGGTAGAAAATGGAGTAACAATCCTATCCGTGGACAAGTGATGGCAGGTCCTCTAAGACAATAAGTCAGGAAAATTGTAAATCCTCCACAGGCAGGGAAACAAACTTATAGCAGCAAAATCCAATCTGCATGCATGGGTGAATAGCCAGGAGTATCTGTTCCGTGTCAACCACCACAGGACTCCGAGCAGGGGGCTGGGGAATGGAGTTGATGAGTAAGTCTCAGAACAGGGGTGAGTTGCTTTGGCTTTAATGATGTTGATCCCTAAATCCACTGCAGGAATATAGACTTACAATCCAGGACTAGAGAGTCAGAAGCTATGTATAGAAAGACTAAATGGAACAATCTTGATCAAAATTGAGTTCTAAAAATGTTGAGCAATATGTTAACCAGAGTTCCCCCTCAAGGGCAGAGGTGCATATACAGTTACCAAGTTAGAAAATGGAGTAACGTTCCTATCCATGGATACATAGTGGCATATAATCAGGAAAATTGTAAATCCTCACCAGGCAGGGAAACTAACTTATAGCACTAAAATCCAATCTGCCTATGTTGGTACTAGATGAATAGTCCAGAGTAACTGTTCCTTGCCAACCACTACAGGACTCCAAGCAGGGGACTGGGGAATGGAGGTGATGGATAACTCGCAGAACAGGGGTGAGTTGCTTTAGCTTTAATATTGTTGACCCCTGAGTTCACCACAGGATGAAGCAGCCAACTTGACAGCAGCTCCCTATCTAGGCGCCAGAGATAGCCACAAGAGAACTGTAGCCAGCCTGTAGAGGGTAATAATGGCACACTTACTGAGAATGGGAAGTTGAATGTCACAGAGGGAGTAGGAGCCAGAAAGTGCAGTATCCAGCCGCAGCCCCCACCGCAACTATACCCAAGGTCTTGAGGATCCAAAGTGTCCAGCACGGTAAGTTAATGCAGCAGACACTGATCAGGGGTTGAAAGGTAGCTGAATAGGGCATAGTGTCCAGATCCCACAATTCTCCCAACATAGTCCAGGCAAGAGTGAAGGCAAGGTGCCACGTGGACCATTACAAGTGCAAAATGGCGTTTGCGCCCTTTTCTAGCCAAGCTCCCCGGCCAAGAAACAGCTACTCACGTTTCCCAGAACAACGTTCTGGCCCGATCAGTTGACATGACGCACCAGACAAGCTGCAGACCATCAAACAAGTGAGATCCCGACAGGAGTCCGACCGTCGAGACCCGCACCCGAGGACGTTCTCCCTAAGATGGCGGCGGCCCCTCCAATTCCCACTCCAGGCCGCCCGACACTCGCCAGCCGCGTCTGAAGGTATCCGCCGTCCTCTCTACCTGGGACCAGCAAGAGTAGGTGGCAGGGCCAGCAGCGGTAAGCAAATGAGACTCGGTGCCCTCCCCCTCGTGCTGTGACAGCCTCTTAAGTCAGCGGCAGACTCCAGTGAGTATATGGCAGTCCCGGCGGGGGTTGTGGAGACATAGGTACAAGAGGGATCCAGTGAGCTTCCCTTCGGTCAGCAAAAACCAAATGAGGCTATAATGACCCCAGTAGTCCTGGATACATTGAAATCCGCCAGGTGCTCTGTTAAAACGCGGCCACCTTGGTGCGCGGCTCAACCGGAAGTCGAAATGTCATATACTGGCCTTTCGAAATGTTCATCTTCCAAGGTTTATAATGGGCTATGCAAAAATGTAAAACATATTAGTATACACCTCTTTCCTAAAGGTGGTTAACATAAATTTATCATCCTTGGAAAGAAGGGTCAAATCAAGGTAATTTGTTTTATGTTGATTAAAATTAAAAGTAAAGTGCAAATTATAATAATTTGCATTCAAGTAATCAACAAAATTTTGTGCTGAATTAAGGATCCCATTCCAAATAACAAACAAATCATCTATAAAACAGCCATAAAACACCAGTTTGCCACCAAACTCTCCCTACCACACCATCTCCTCCACCAACTGGCCCACATAAATGTTGGTGCAGAAAAGGTTCACAAAAATTTGATGTCCATGGCCATCCCCATCACCTGTAAATAAAACTTAATAAAAACAGAATGGAAGTTGCTCAAT
>WWET01003462.1:21407-43002 GCA_011038615.1 Limnodynastes dumerilii | reverse complement strand
CTAGGCCCCCCAAAACTTCCATCATGAGCCACCAGCACCCCCCCCAAGTACTGTTATTATTTGCCACCAGCCCCCTAAATGTACCAATATGCGCCATCAGCCCTCCACAGGAGTCACTTACCTCACCTCTCCTCTGCGGTGCGTGCTCCCTCCTCCTCTGCATCCGGCAGTCCGACAGCGCTGCACCACATGTGATGATGTCACACGTCATGACATCATCACCCAGAGTGCAGCCGCGGGACTGGAGCTTCATAACGGTAGGTAATGCAGAGGTCTGAACTGCAAGGCATTCAGACCTCTGCTAACAACAATCTTTTACTAGTGTCCTGGGCAGGACAGAGAGGAGGCCTGGGGCACGGGACACTAGGCCTGGCTGTCCCCCCCTGATGGCGGCCCTGTGCTGAGATATGCTACATGAGCTATCCTACACTCACCTCTCGATCAGTGTTTTCAAAGCATTCTGAAGAGGATTTGATCAGGATAAAGTTGTTGCTCTGTTAGTCAAGATCCTTCACATAATATGTGGCAAACACTTTTGGTTGACATTTTTGACATAGGTATAGTTATTGTAAAACAGGAAAGGGAAGTACCATAACAACACATTCTTTAGAATGAAATGATATGCTTTAGAATTAATATTTTTTTTCAGTAGAATAAATGGACCTGCTTTAAACTATAAAATTAATTCCAGACTATTATTCCTATTGAGCATAAAGCATACTACTAGCATTCCTCCATTAAAGGTTCACCTATCAGATTGCCAAATGGCGACTAGTGATTTGTCACTACAGTTAATGCGTGCTACACACTATCAATGGCACACCATTCCTGTGCCTCAGTACAAGTAGCCGCAACTAGTTGTATTTAGCACCACAAAACATGAATATAAATCCAAGCTTGTCGATCTCTAAATCACATACAGAGAATATGTGTTCCTTACAGGTATAGCTCCTAGCTAACCAGTAAAGTTAGCTAGGAGCTATGATTAAGCTAACGGCGAAACGCGTGTCGGGACGAGAGTGAGGCTGTGCTCGAGCCTCCTCTCTATGAAGCGCCCATAGTTTATGTCTCTCGACTATTTACTATGTCTATCCCCCTGATTTTCATTTTGTAAACTGACTACTAAAGGCTGCGTGTCTTAACTGTAAAGCTGCGCATTATTACTTACCTGGATGTTAATTAATTATTAATATGAATATAGCAAGACGGATGGTAGAACTATCGGTCTATTTATACTGCCGACACGCTATTATGTAAACTAACACCTCTTTTTTCTTGCTGAAACCACATATTGAGTAGCTACAAGTTAGTATCTACATCTTTGAAACCAATATATCAGCAGTTAAATATTCCTATATAGTTGCAATTTTTTAGCAACATAATTGTAACATAAATATAGCAAGACGGATGACAGAACTACTGTTTAATTTATACTGCCAATATGCTACTATGTAAATTACATATTAGAGAGTGTCAGCTAGAATCTGATTGGTTGTTAGGGGCCACATCTCAATTTTTCCTTTTGAGAACTTTAGTAAATCTAGCCCTTACGTACAGACTGGATGTGGTAGACATAGGACAGTTCGCAGACAAGGATGACACGTAGGCAACAAGGTTTAATTGTAGAACTGTAGAACTTATTGTTATGAACAGATGCCAGAGGTATTAGATTGAAAAATTCAGTCACTTGGATCGTGTGAAGTACAAGGGATTACTTTTTTTGAATGATGTACAGTTAAGTTGCAAAGATAAGTTGAGGTAGAAATATTTTACATGATTCGCATGCAGCCAATAAACGTTCCACAATTTGTATTTTGAAATCATTAGTTTCCTGTTTTCTGCAATTTATTCACACTAATGTGCAAAATGAAATCTTGGACATGGACTTGTTCTGGTAAAGGTCTGTAGGTTCAATGTTTTCTTGACTGGCTATAACATACCCTCCCTTGATATTTATTTTCAACAGCATCTGCTATAGGCATTAAAAGTCCTAAATTAAAAGCAGAGACCTTCACAGCAACAAAGCTAAAATCAAATTTTTACTACCCTTAAGAAAAACAGCGTGATTGCAACTAGCCTGTTAAAGAAATGTAGCTTTTAACCGTGTAACAGCTGAATAAGTAAGTGCTGCACAAGCTTTTTATGACATATTAAGCAATTGCATCTTTTACTACTTTAATTCAAGAGTTGGAGGATGAGAACAACCTCTTGTCATATATTTGTTTAACATTTGTAACTATGTTATATAATCTGTAGGGCTCTAAAGTTGTATTTAAATAAATAAATAAAAAACACAAATTAAAATGTAAAGAATAGATTGTTATAATGTTGGGGCGACAATTTTTCTTCTATTACATACTATATTTTTTAATATAAATTTTTATTTTTTGCCAAAATAGAAAGGAAGAGAGAAAAGAGAGTAAACCAACCCTCTTTGGAATAGTTTCCGTTGAGGAACGTTCTAAATTGTGCAAAATATGGTATTTTGTTATGAACTTATTGGTTTTAAACCAGTGGTCGAAGTGGAAATTTAGAAGCGGCGGTATGGAAATTTAGAATTGGCGGTATGGACATTTAGAAGTGGCGGTATGAAAACATATAAATAATAGAAGTGAATGGAGAATTATAGCTTTTCAATTAAATCAGTGGAAAAAGTGACGTTATGGCATACCCCTGTATACCCCCTCCCGAGCCCTGTTCTAAACTGAATGCTATGAGGCAAAATGAGGATTTTTAAAGGATTGGAATGACTTTGCTGCTGTTGACCTGTTTAGCCTCTGGAAACTTTCAACATAATACTGTCACCTAGACACATGGGTTCCATCCAGAGTCTGAAAACAAGTGGAATTTTACACCTGGCAAGAACCATGTAGAATTTCAGGGAGAGTAACTTAATGTAATTCTTTGCATGCAAGGTGAATACTTTTCTTTTTTCACACAGGGGCTGATCCAGAGTTGACTGTAACAGAAAACAAGGTTCAAATATACACCTTGGCAAAACCATGTTGAACTGCAATTGGAACCTAATTTCAAATATGTAAAGAGATTGTGAGTTGTGATGTGATGTTCTGTCAGCTCAACTCTAAATTAATATTAAAATAAAGCTTTTCAGTATGTGTGTGGAATAAGCAAAATGAGCTGTATTTTCCCAGCATGTAAAAACCATATTTTTATTGGACCTTTGCGATCAGCTACCTCTGCTTCTGGATCAGCCACAGATACTCTATAACCGTTTGCAACAGATGAAATTTGTCTCCCCTGTAACTCAAACTGTTTTAGCTTAGGTGTAAAGTTCCACCTGATTTCATCTTACTTTCAAACTCTATGCTTATGCCTGAGTTATAGTATGTGCACTTTTAGCTTTGTATGAACATTTACGTCATATTCTGTCATATAGACATCTAAGCCTTTGGTAAGAGAAGAATCTTTGCAATGAGGTATGAGAAGCAACTCATATCACAATTCTTTATGGTCTCATGTGTTTTACTATATAACATATAATATGGACAAAAGTATTTGGCCACACCTGTTAAGTATTGATTTCTGGTGTTTCAATGAGACCCGTTGCCACAGGTGTATAAAATCAACCACCTAGAAATGCAGTCTCCATTGCAAAGATTTGTGATAAAATAATGGGTCATTCTGAAGAGCTCAGTGACTTCAAGCGTGTTGCTGTGATAGGATGCCACCTTTCCAATAAGACGCTTCATGAAATTTTATCCCTGGTCGATATTCCCCAGTCAACTGTTTGTTATAGTATTATAAAGTTGAAGCATTTAGGAACAACAGCAACTCAGCCATAAAGCAAAGGACCACAAAAAATTACAGAGCGGGGTCAACAACTGCTAAGGTGCATGGTGCATAAAAGTCACCAACACTCTGCTGATTCCATAGCTGAATAGTTCAGAACTTCCACTGGCATTAATGTAAGCACAAAAACTATACGACAGGAGTTTAATGGAATGGGTTTCCATGGCTGAGCAGCTACATGCAAGCTTCACATCACCAAATCCAATGGCAAGCGTCGAATGGAGTGGTGTAAAGCACACGACACTGGAGTGAGGAGGAGTGGAAACGTGTTCTGTGGAGTGAGGAATCACACTTCTCTATTTGGCAGTCAGATGGGCGAGTCTGGGTTTTGCGGATGCTAGTACAACGTTACCTGCCTGACTGCATTATGCCAACTGTGAATTTTAGTGGAGGAGGGATAATGGTATGGGGCTGTTTTTCAGGGGCAATCTTCCAGTGAAGGGCAATCTTAACCCATTTTTGCCCAGGTGAGTAGATTTCTATCTAATTTTACTGAATAATGAAGGCTGCAAAATTAGGTTTTTCTATATAGCTATAAGCACTACAATGTATGCCGTCACATCATTTTTTTTTCAACCCCCATCCCCTTTTTAGCACCTTTATTTGAAGCAAACTGTAACCCTACAAAAAAGGCAATTTTTAAAATAAAATTATTGCTGTGTCATGATGTCTAAAGATAATAATCAGCACCCATGTAATCATTTTTCATCTCACCTGTGTTATCGGAGTCCAAAAATCTGGGGGAAGTTTTCTACCCAACAGGCCAATAGTTTTGCTTATATAAGACATTTTTTTTGTCAGATACTGATATTCGCTGCCAGGAAGTGTATTTGCTCTCACTTTCTGTCTAAGGCAGGGGAAGATGATGCAAACAATGATTCAGGAGATTCAAATATTAAGAAGCCTGAGCCACCAGCCAAAATTTTAATCTTTAATCGAATATGGAAATGCTACATGGAAAAAGCATGTCTTCAAATATTCAAAAGAGCCAGTCAATAATGAAGAAACCCACATTGAAGATATTTCAAGTAATTCGGTATGTTGAGTGAACCTCAAACTTGTAGGATAACATAATAAAGGAATGACCATAACATAACTAATCATAATGTTGGATGTGTATGAAGACCTTTTTTCAATAGACCATCGTATGGTAGCTGAATGTAGACTGCTGGCAATTGCAACAGATTCAGGTACCAGGCCAAAAATGGGTTAATGCTTTAGCATACAAAGTCACTTTGGATAATGCTATGCTTCTAACTTTGTGGCAACAGTTTGGGGAAGGCCCTTTTCTATTAAAAGTCATGGTTTGATGAGTTTGGTGTGGAAGAACTTCACTAGCCCATACAGAGCCCTGACTTCAACCCCATTGAGCACCTTTGGGATAAACCGAAACGAAGATTGCAAGACAGGCCTTCTCGTCCAACATCAGTGCCTGATCTCATAAATACTCTACGGAATGAATGGGCATAAATCCCCACAGAAAGACTCCAAAATCTTGTGGAAAGCCTTCCAAGAAAAGTGGAAACTCTTATAGCTACAAAAAGGGGACCAACTCCATATTAAAGTATATGTATTTAAATACAATGGGCCTGATCCAGACCTACGACTGCAAGCGAGCATACGCTCATCGTAAGCGAAAATTCGTGAAAAAAAACGCACTACGCATGTGCAGTATGACAACTTCCGGTCGACCGAAGGACATGAGCGTACAGCGAGCGTATTTTCAGCATATTTTTCGCTCAAGGGGCGTGCGTTTTGTACGACGATTGTCTGGACGCTCGAGTTACTACACAGAGGCGTGGATAGCCATTTAAATTGTACAGTATGGGCGTGCTAAGCCCAGTATGACCAGCGTATGGGTACGAAAATTCGCACATATGCTGAAAAATCTTGGGGTGGGGTTCAGCCGCCGTAAGCAGGTACAATCAATGGGAGTGTTATGGGCGTGAAAGTTTTTACGCCCGGGCGAACATATGCTACACTCGCGGGCGATTGCGGTCGTAGGTCTGGATCAGGCCCAATGTCAATATAGTCCCATTGGTGTAATGGTGTATTGGTCAGTCATCCGAATACTTTTGTCCATATTGTCAGAGGTTTGGAAATGTCTAGGTCAGTCACGGGATCCTGGCAGAGTGGAGGGCGCTCAGTATCGAAGTGGAAACTAGGAGACCTCAAATAGTGTCTGTGCATAAGACCACGAGTAGAGGGGCGCGAGTCCTAGGTGAGGTGTGTAGGACTGGTGATGAATAGACACTTGGACTGGAGTAGCGGATTGGCTGGTGTCTGTAGGCTGAGCTGAATTGGAATCAGCAGGCTGGACTGGATCGCAACAGCAGGCTGGACTGGATCGCAACAGCAGGCTGGACTGGATCGCAACAGCAGGCTGGACTGGATCGCAACAGCAGGCTGAACTGGATCGCAACAGCAGGCTGAACTGGATCGCAACAGCAGGCTGAACTGGATCGCAACAGCAGGCTGAACTGGATCGCAACAGCAGGCTGAACTGGATCGCAACAGCAGGCTGAACTGGATCGCAACAGCAGGCTGAACTGGATCGCAACAGCAGGCTGAACTGGATCGCAACAGCAGGCTGAACTGGATCGCAACAGCAGGCTGAACTGGATCGCAACAGCAGGCTGAACTGGATCGCAACAGCAGGCTGAACTGGATCGCAACAGCAGGCTGAACTGGATCGCAACAGCAGGCTGAACTGGATCGCAACAGCAGGCTGAACTGGATCGCAACAGCAGGCTGAACTGGATCGCAACAGCAGGCTGAACTGGATCGCAACAGCAGGCTGAACTGGATCGCAACAGCAGGCTGAACTGGATCGCAACAGCAGGCTGAACTGGATCGCAACAGCAGGCTGAACTGGATCGCAACAGCAGGCTGAACTGGATCGCAACAGCAGGCTGAACTGGATCGCAACAGCAGGCTGAACTGGATCGCAACAGCAGGCTGAACTGGATCGCAACAGCAGGCTGAACTGGATCGCAACAGCAGGCTGAACTGGATCGCAACAGCAGGCTGAACTGGATCGCAACAGCAGGCTGAACTGGATCGCAACAGCAGGCTGAACTGGATCGCAACAGCAGGCTGAACTGGATCGCAACAGCAGGCTGAACTGGATCGCAACAGCAGGCTGAACTGGATCGCAACAGCAGGCTGAACTGGATCGCAACAGCAGGCTGAACTGGATCGCAACAGCAGGCTGAACTGGATCGCAACAGCAGGCTGAACTGGATCGCAACAGCAGGCTGAACTGGATCGCAACAGCAGGCTGAACTGGATCGCAACAGCAGGCTGAACTGGATCGCAACAGCAGGCTGAACTGGATCGCAACAGCAGGCTGAACTGGATCGCAACAGCAGGCTGAACTGGATCGCAACAGCAGGCTGAACTGGATCGCAACAGCAGGCTGAACTGGATCGCAACAGCAGGCTGAACTGGATCGCAACAGCAGGCTGAACTGGATCGCAACAGCAGGCTGAACTGGATCGCAACAGCAGGCTGAACTGGATCGCAACAGCAGGCTGAACTGGATCGCAACAGCAGGCTGAACTGGATCGCAACAGCAGGCTGAACTGGATCGCAACAGCAGGCTGAACTGGATCGCAACAGCAGGCTGAACTGGATCGCAACAGCAGGCTGAACTGGATCGCAACAGCAGGCTGAACTGGATCGCAACAGCAGGCTGAACTGGATCGCAACAGCAGGCTGAACTGGATCGCAACAGCAGGCTGAACTGGATCGCAACAGCAGGCTGAACTGGATCGCAACAGCAGGCTGAACTGGATCGCAACAGCAGGCTGAACTGGATCGCAACAGCAGGCTGAACTGGATCGCAACAGCAGGCTGAACTGGATCGCAACAGCAGGCTGAACTGGATCGCAACAGCAGGCTGAACTGGATCGCAACAGCAGGCTGAACTGGATCGCAACAGCAGGCTGAACTGGATCGCAACAGCAGGCTGAACTGGATCGCAACAGCAGGCTGAACTGGATCGCAACAGCAGGCTGAACTGGATCGCAACAGCAGGCTGAACTGGATCGCAACAGCAGGCTGAACTGGATCGCAACAGCAGGCTGAACTGGATCGCAACAGCAGGCTGAACTGGATCGCAACAGCAGGCTGAACTGGATCGCAACAGCAGGCTGAACTGGATCGCAACAGCAGGCTGAACTGGATCGCAACAGCAGGCTGAACTGGATCGCAACAGCAGGCTGAACTGGATCGCAACAGCAGGCTGAACTGGATCGCAACAGCAGGCTGAACTGGATCGCAACAGCAGGCTGAACTGGATCGCAACAGCAGGCTGAACTGGATCGCAACAGCAGGCTGAACTGGATCGCAACAGCAGGCTGAACTGGATCGCAACAGCAGGCTGAACTGGATCGCAACAGCAGGCTGAACTGGATCGCAACAGCAGGCTGAACTGGATCGCAACAGCAGGCTGAACTGGATCGCAACAGCAGGCTGAACTGGATCGCAACAGCAGGCTGAACTGGATCGCAACAGCAGGCTGAACTGGATCGCAACAGCAGGCTGAACTGGATCGCAACAGCAGGCTGAACTGGATCGCAACAGCAGGCTGAACTGGATCGCAACAGCAGGCTGAACTGGATCGCAACAGCAGGCTGAACTGGATCGCAACAGCAGGCTGAACTGGATCGCAACAGCAGGCTGAACTGGATCGCAACAGCAGGCTGAACTGGATCGCAACAGCAGGCTGAACTGGATCGCAACAGCAGGCTGAACTGGATCGCAACAGCAGGCTGAACTGGATCGCAACAGCAGGCTGAACTGGATCGCAACAGCAGGCTGAACTGGATCGCAACAGCAGGCTGAACTGGATCGCAACAGCAGGCTGAACTGGATCGCAACAGCAGGCTGAACTGGATCGCAACAGCAGGCTGAACTGGATCGCAACAGCAGGCTGAACTGGATCGCAACAGCAGGCTGAACTGGATCGCAACAGCAGGCTGAACTGGATCGCAACAGCAGGCTGAACTGGATCGCAACAGCAGGCTGAACTGGATCGCAACAGCAGGCTGAACTGGATCGCAACAGCAGGCTGAACTGGATCGCAACAGCAGGCTGAACTAATAAAAAGTATTACATTAGTATTAGTATTTTAAAGGAAATAGGATGTAACTCTTTGTAATATTATATATTAATAAGTGGGAAATCCAATGAGTTAAGATAAGAGCAAATATATAACCTCGATCAGCATTAATCTAGCAACTATATAAAGAGTGGACATTATTTATTCAAAAGATATAAAAATATTTATTTAAAACACATATTTGTAACAGAGGAAGATGCCGAAGTCTTGATGCAGATTGAAATCAGATTAGATGAGGATAATTCCTGAAGGCTGCAGAAGTCAAGGTAGTAGATGATGAGAGAGTGTATTACATGTTTACATGGCATCTTAGTTAAGATATCAGAGGATATCTGTAATATTTAAAATGTTGGTGAAAAGACTGAGGAAGATACTAGATAAGACGATAAAGCAGAGGGCGGAGTCAAATAGTAACTAAAGGTTGGATCCAAAAGTCATGTGATCATTTTCTAGAGCAAAAGATATGCATACATCCTCAAGTGCTGACCACACTACTAAGATATTAGTGTAACTGCATTGTAACCAGTCACTCTCACAAGGATAGCCTTTTAACAACTAGGGCCCACCTCAAGAAAAACTTTGAGGAAGTGCTTAAGTCTGGATGGGTAAGCATTATGATGGAACACATACACATAAATAGAGCAGCATTTATGGCTCAGTGAGTAGCACTTCAGTGTGTGTAGCTAAGTCTGTCCCCACCATCAGGGGTAACAGGAAAAACCAGACCTCAGTTAGACTCTACTCCATTGGTGTGCAGCTGTGTAACAGTAAAGACACCTGTAATCAAGGCAAGGTTGAGAGGAACAGTCTTATTTTGCTTACACAGAAAATGTCCACCCATAGCGTCCTTGCAGAGGGACTTGAATAAACTAGAGGAATGGGCGGCCAAATGGAAGATGAGGTTTAACATAGATAAATGTAAGATTATGCATTTAGGGTGGCTCAGTGACTAGCACTTTAGTCTTATGCTGAGGTCATAAGTTTGATTCCCGAACTAAGCCTTATCTGTGTGGAGTTTGTATGTTCTTTTTGTGTCTGTGTGGGTTTCCTCCAGGTGCTCTGGTTTCCTTCCAAACTCCCAAAAACATGCTGGTAGGTTAATTGGCTGCTGAATTAATTAACCCTAATGTCTGTGTGTGTGTGTGTGTGTGTGTTAGGGAGCTTAGTATGTGGCTCTAAAAATCCTGGTAATAAATAAATACACTATAAATTGATGAAGAGGGAAATTCTCACTTGTAAACCAGTGCCTAATTAGAGTCTTCCTATTCTTCCTACAGACAGCAACAGGTCCTAGCATCTTTCTGCAACCAGAACCTAGCACCTTTCTACAAATAGGGCCTAGTGCATTCTTACAACTAGGGTCTGCCACAAACTTGGGTTACTACCCTTTATCTACAAGGGCCTAGAGCACTTTCACTACAAATGCCTAGCATAAGCACTGTGTTCCAAGGGGCCAGGCTCAGCCCGCTCTTGTCAACACTCCAGCAACCTCTATTGATGGCAGTGGGATGGAGGTCACTAGAGCACATGGCCCAATCTGACACTATGCAGTGGTGGCTAGTAGAACAGCAGAGATAGGCATGTACCTGAGGGGGGCAGTCAATTTATTAGTCCTCGATCTAATGGACTACAGCAGAGGGCTATGGTCAATGTGATTCCATCTTTCTAGTGGCGCTGCTTTCTTCTTTTTTATGATGTGATGTAGATAGATAGATAGATAGATAGATAGATAGATAGATATTACAGTCATCAATATCACTGGCATAACAATAAATCACAAACAGCCTGTGACTGACCAATACAGTAAGACAGAGTTTCCTACAATGTGTATTTAATAACTTATACATTTTTCTTCCTAACCTTTTGGACCTTCCTTTAGAAAGTATAGATTTTTGTAATAAATTATTGCTGTAAAGAACTGAAGAAATGGCATCTTTCTTTGATGTTTTGCCATCTGACCTAGACATTATTCAAATGTTTAGCACAGTAGATGTTAAACTCCGCTAGTAAAAAACGTATCAATGATGATCTTCCTAGAAAGTCTAATGGTCTCTTATGCAATAATAATAATAACAATGTGGAACTTAGGGGTAATGATATAACTTGAAACATAAAGTTTTAATACTAGCCCACCTAAGCCGCTTATAAAGTAAAGAAACCCAAGATCTAGCCAGAATCTTCAAGACTCTTAATTTTGATGAGTTTCTCCATTACAGTTTTTAGGTACATTACTTGAAGCATGTCATTAAAAAGAAACCTTGTTCTTTTAAAGACATTATAATACATTGAAATGTCGATCTGTATGTTGTCATTAGAGTTTGAAACTATAGGCTGGATCCACACTTGCATACGTCAGCCCACTAACACATGTAAAATGCGTAAGTGGCCTGATTTGACTGGAGGGCGCCCTCCAGGATGTTATGCTAGTGTTACGATAGTAAAACTAGCGTAGCGAGCATCGAGCAGAACTTTGTTTCATACTAGCCCACTTTAGTGGTCGGGGGAAGCATGCTAATTGTCCAGTGTGGGATGGGCATTCCACACTCTTGCGGATCAGTGGTCGTATGGACCGTTGATCCACATGCTTGACTTAAGGCAGGTTTATGGCAGCGTAAGTTGCCATAAAGCCTACACGAGAGAGGGGAGTGACAGAGGGCATTCACTTCCCTCTTTCTGTCAGACGGACAGACTCCCGCACGTACGGAAAGCGGAAGTCTGGATCCGGCCCTATGGTTTTAGTCAGTAACAACTACTGCTCTGAAAGATCTTAAAACAAAATCCACATTTTTTCCCCAAAAAAAATCCCCCACCATATTTTTGTAATATTACTACAGATGGTGTAAAATCAAATATCCATAATAAAGTACTTTATGTGGTGTAGTATATTCACAGCTAGGCATTGTTAATAAAATAAGAGGCTGTAGGTTGAGCATATAAAATTAGCATGTATACTAGTGCTAGTGTGCCAGATGACTTTAACATTGGCACAAAGTGCAAAACTTACTGCCAACAGTCATGTTAGCTGTGCACAGCAATTAAATATGTTAAGTGGAAGAAGATCAGCAAACAATAGATTCAGTATATGACCATACTTTCATTGATGAGACATTGAAAGTGTAAGATGTACAATAAATGACATAAGAATATTTCTGTAGTTCAGTAAAACTATATTAAATCCTGGACATAATCCCCGTGGGTCCCTGATTAATTCACAAGTCTCCTGTGGCACTTGATTATGAATAACATATATCAACTCTTCTGTTATTAATGCTGATTTATGGCATATCATCAGACCTTTATGTGTACGATTAGATTGAGAGAGAATTCACCTATGTTGTGCCAATCTTATGGAATTAACCAGCAAATTGACCTTAGCCCTACTCATAAAAGGAGGTATTGTAACATCATTCCAAGAACATGCCATCTGACAGTTGTCCAGCTTTCACTGTTTTAACTATTACCAGTATTACTGCTTATTTTTTGAGCCTGGAAAAGATCCACTAGGATTTTGTTTTATGAGTTTTAATGAAAAGGTGTTGTGTTTCATGAGATGAAATCATAACACAGCGGGTTTGGAAGAAATGTGAAGATTATTTTTTTAGAGTGTTGGCACATGGCATACCCTGTGGATTTATATGTATATTAAAAAACTATATAGATCTTTTTTCATTGGATTGAAATAAGAAGTAGGACATAATCCTTCCTTAATGGTCTGGGCAGCAAGATAGCTGTAGTCATATATAAAGTAAGCAACACACCGGTAGTTGTGGAGTGTCATTATATTTTGTATACATTCACTCACATAATTTTTTGCATAACTTTTCTCAGCAACAAGGTCATGCCATAACACAGCAATAATGGGCTTTTTCCCTTTAGGTAAGTAGTTTTATTTGTCTGAATTTCTATATAATTAAATTGGACCATGGTAAATATAACCACGTTTAGGTCAAGCCAATTTTTAAGGTTTGCCAATATGAATGCATTATACAATACATGAGTTAGTATTTGGTATTGGAACACAGTTCACGCAAGGGGAGTATTTAGCAAATGCATTTATATCGTGACCCTGCGATTTTTTGTAATAATAATTGTACTATACTAATATAGTAATGATAGATTTCTCTGCACATATGTGCTGTTGGCTCTAGTGTTTACTGAAACTCATAATGATACTGTACTTAGAAGGTGCTGGTAAATTATACAGTAGTGTGTATCAAATTACTAATGCTGATTAGGTCACCTTTAAGCAGACATATGAAGAACAACAAAGGCCAGAATACCCTATTATCCAGGGCAGGTGTGGGTTGGCAGTCAGAAAAGCTCTTTTCAGAAAGGGACATTTTCTGCCAGTCAATTCCCGAATTGTCTCTGCATACAATAGCTCCTGCCCCGCCAAGGACAGGCAATCAAAGATTCCCAGGATGACTATGCAGCGTCAAGAGGTGAATATTTCTCCAACTTCAACCCTTATTCTAATCCTCACCCTAGCCCTAAAGCTTACTTCTTCACAGCCTGACCCTAAGACTCCCTTCCCCGCAGTCTGAACCTAAGACTCCCTTCCCTGTAGCCTAACCCTAATACTCCCATCCCTACAGCCTAACCCTAAGACTCCCATCCCTACAGCCTAACCCTAAGACTCCACATAGACACTCACCTGTCTGCTCCAGTGTAGTGGGTCTGTGGTGTGACGGGTGATTTTGGAAATAATAAATGGGTAAGTATGCTGAAAAATAAATGGGCATACTTACCCATTCATTAGAAAATAGTAATATTTTCGAAATACAATCAGAATGAATGTGTCAGGATTCAAAATAAGGATCCACCATACAGATATGTTGAATCTTTTCTTTCACGTTAGGTTTAAATGTATTAGTCTTTCTGGTCTTTTCTGGTCTTTTCTGGTCTTTCACCATTACAATGTAAGCTCAACAGACAAATCCTCTTCTCTGTATGTCTTGGGTTCGTCTACCTCATAATACCTAGGGTTGCCCCTAGGGGGTTTGAGCCCGTGCACCCATCCCTGCTTCCGTACCCCCCCCCCCGCCAGCTTTACTTTCAAAGCCATGACCAAACTGTTTTACCCTGGGCTACCCCACTCGTAGGGATGGCTCTGCACCTAGCTTGTATTACTTGCTCATGACCAGCAAACAAAATTTGTAAAAATGTTTTAGTCAACGTTATAATGTATCTATCATTAAATTTCTTCTCTCATTACTTATGTCATATTAATAAGCTAACTTTAATGCTGTTGATGAGTTTGTAAATTACAATATCTGCTCTGGTTCTAAGTACATGCCATATATGACTTATGTGTATGTTCTATTTGTACTCCACCCATAATTCCCTATACTGCTAAATGATACCACAGGGCAGTGGTTGCTATGGGTCTTGGAGGGGTGGAGCAGTCCTGAGGCAGCCACTGTAGTAATGCCGCCTTCTGTCCTCTCCATTCTGCATGCAAAGTGATTGCCTTTTCTGATGATCTATTCCAATACTTGCTTCATTAGGATAAAGGAGGACATTTAAAATAAATTAAATAAATAAGGCTAATTGGTTTTAGAGCAGACATTGATCTTTTTGCTTGATAAACCCATGACCACAAATAGGTAACTTGGGACCGGAACCAGGCTTGTGGGGGCTTCAGATTGGAAAAAAAATGATTTTGCAATCTGCTCATGTGCATGCATCCAGGTGATTTAATTGGAACATAATCCACTTTATTCAGACTTCCAGCAGATGGCACTTCCGACAAATTGCAACAAAGTGGCAGGTTCCCTTTGCAAGTGGGCGGGGCTTAGTATTACACTGTAGAGCACAGGCATGCTAATTTTCTGCGTACCAATCCAGACTTCCCATCAGCCATCATCTTAAATGTGAACGTGTTAGAAAACTGAAGGTAGGGAGCTGAGGTACAGAGTGTTTGTGAGCGAGGGGAGTGGTAAGTGATGCAATCAGAGTTGAACACAGCAAAATCAGATTTTAGGATCCTTTCCTTGCACTTATTGTTATTTGTCTGAAGTTCTGCAGTTTTATGGTTATGCAATGAAGTCTGTAATGAATAACAGACAGACGGGGGGCAGTAAATAACTTTATAGTAGTCTTCACCTTGGAACACATACATAAGGCCTATTCAAAGGCAGCATCTATATCATTTTTTTGACGCAATGTACAGCTATGTTTGGCTAGAATCACAGTATAAAAATAATGCAAGTTGTTTAGCATTATGTAATACTTTGTCACACTTGATAACACTGTTAAAGAGGATTAAGTAAACAATCTTGTATATCTTTCTAGGAACATTAGGAACATTTGAAGGGCAAGTTATTGTACATTCCAAACGTTCATTTTACAAGACTTCTCTGTTGGAAGGCTGCTAGTTCAATTGCCGAAGTGATTGTTAAAATACTGTAAAGAGCACATTTTTCACCTGGGCAAACCATGCTGTAATGCCTGATCTTAGATTACCAAGAATTACCAAAGAACAGGCATTGCTACCAGAATCCACCAGCAGTCAACTTTATTGTATAGTATATACTATAGTATACAATAATAATAGTATAGTTTCCAAAGGCTACCAGAAAATCAACACATACACACATTAAAAGATAGAAATTCCCAATTGCTAGCTCAGCCAAAGTGCCTCTTCTTGTGACTCAGATTCAGAGTTTCAAAATAAGAGAGTAAAGTTAAACCCGTGCAAAACCATGTTGCTTTCAGGGGAATGAAATTAATTTTATTGTATGCATGCAGAGAGAATGCTTGGTCTTTCTTACTGCACACAGATACTGAGCAGCTTTACTATCACACTGTTATTTAGACTTGGGCTGGGAAATATCACCTCTCAACACTAGTACTGTTTGCAACAGATGAAATATGACTCCCTTGCAATCAACATGGTTTAGCCCAGGAGTGACTTTAAGTTCTTATTTTAAGAAGATTCTTAAGTGTGAATCAGGTCCTTATTTTCAATCTCTGAACTAGGACCTCTGTTACCAAGAAAACAGGCCTCAGAGGTGGCGTGTAGATTCCTTGGAAGCAGATACGTATTAATTGGCAGCAGACAAAAGTTGATTTTATAGTGTGGAATCTTCAAGATAGATGTACAGCTGATTTAATAGGATGATTTAATTGTAGACTTACCAGTTAGTTTTTAATAAAATACATGGAGTTTGTTAGGACTAGGATTTTTTTATTGGGTAGAAGTGGGAAGTGTACTAGAATGCATGTCTATACCCATATCAGCAGTCTAACACTGATTTCACCTAATCATATACTCGGTATGCAGACTGTATCCATATAACCATATCAGCTGTGGGTTATTAACTACAGCCTGTACTGTGTTCAGTAAAAGCGTACTGTCTACATTAGTTTCACCCCAGAGATGTCGTACACTTTATAGCAATAAATCCTTATGTTCTATGTCCTTATGTCCTCAATGCACAGACAGGATCATCCATTATACTCCCTAGGCATCTAAAGGCCTGGTGGACTCTGAAATCCAAGATTATCTCAAGATGTTTTTTGTAGCAAAATTTTCGTTTATCTTTTTATAAATGGTGGTGGAAAAACAAGTATGTTGCCTATGAATGTAGGATTTTAATCTGTCCCTATCTCAATCTCAATTTTCCCGCATATCTAATTACATGCATGTGGTTATAGTGCAGATTATGTGTATGGTACATGCAGTAATACAAATTGGCCACAAGGTGGCAAATGTACAATACAGTGATGGACTCGAAGGCCCTGATTCAGAGACTGAAAAAAAGAGGAAAGTTACTTCTGGGCTAAACCATGTTGATTGCAGGGGAGCCATATTTTAACTGTTGCAAACAGTACTAAAGTTGAGAGGTGGAGTTTCCTATCTCAAGTCTAAATAACAGTGTAACAGTAACTCTGGTCACAATCTGTGTGCAGTAAACAATTCAAAGGTATATCCCTGCATGCAAAGTATACAATTAATTTGAGTCCCCCTGAATGGTTTAGCCCAGGAGTAACGTTCTTCTCTTAATTTCAAGCTTCTTCTTAAGTCTGAATCAGGTCCATAGTATCAAGGGCCAGTTTACCACTTATAGGTGTCAACACCCAAATTCTAAGCAAGGCTGTGACTCTGCATATTTCAGCATCTTAGTTGGTGTATAGATAAGATTGAACATTAATGTAGGCAAGTAATAAAAAGTACTAATATACAACAAATTTCAGATATAATATCGGAACCAACAACAATTCATCATTTGTATTATGATTGCATTGTCCTAATAATATGTAAACATCGTGTAAAATAAATATAGGGACAAGCATATGTAGCCAGTTTTTCAGTTGGGGAGGGACCAAAACTTTATTTTGACACAAATTTTCTTATTAATCATTTCCATCAAATACTTGGTGTGATTGGCCACATAATGAACTATACATGAAACAATGGGCCTGATCCAGAACTACGCGTCGGAGCGAATTTCCGCGTGGCTGAGACGTAAAATTGCTGTTTTGTACGCTCTGCGCATGCGCATCTTAGAAAATACGCACATTAACGTAGCGTAATTGTGAACGTATGGGCCATTTACGTATATGGCACGTAAATACTTACGTGTGGGCGTGCCGACTTTACGTTAGTCCAAATTACGTGTGAAATATGTGAAGTAGGCAGGGTGAAATACGTGAAGTAGGCGGGGGGTTGTATTTAAAGTGTACAGTATGGGCGTGCTTAGCTGCGTAAATTCGTTCAGCCCATACGTACGTGTGCGTATGACTGCGGTTACGTTGGAAAAAGTTAAGGTAGGGTTTGGAAAGCGGATCTTGACAAAATACGTCCATGCAAGGGGTGTGCCGAGGGGAGTGTAACGAATTTACGGGCACGAAAATACGCTCCGCGAATAAACGTACGGCAAACGTAGTTCTGGATCTACCCCAATATCATGACACCGCCTGGAGGATCTTCAAAGAGGGATGCAGTTGCTGGTCCCATTTCAAATATGATACAGTAATCAGCTAAATGCCAACTGTATCACTGTTCAAAAAACCTCTCTAACTAGAAAATTGCTATTGGAAACATGAATCTATTTCCTCATTCCCAATAGCTACAGGCTGCGGTAGTTGCAGCAGGTAAAAGCTTAGGGTTAGACTGCTGCGGTTGCGCTGGCTATAATGAAGGGTTAGGCATAACATAAAAGGTTAGGGTTACAAGTAACATAATTGATTGCATGATGTTTGGTGGCAAAATGAAACATTTTTATTACTTTAATATTCATAAAATATTGCTAATACTTGTCAAAGATATAAGTAAAAGTTTGGCTACACCTATAAACAAATATACATAGGATGTTAGAGTCTCAATTAGTTTGCTTTTATATCCCTTCCCATTCCACACCAATGAAAAATATGAAATGCAAAGAATACCTTGAAAAGATTTTTTTTGCTCCTATAGAACATTTAGTAACTTGAGTAGGCTATAAAATGTGTTGATTTAAATTCTCTTTAAGGTGTGAGTGGAAAATGACAATTTTGCTGGATCTGTTCCTATATTCTTTGTGCATCTGAATTGTCACTTAAGCTTGTAGAATGCATTACCACCATACCCGTTATACATAACAGAGAACTACGCACTCTGATACCCTATGAGATAGAGAACATATCTGCAGACTGTATATTTATTGTTCTTGGCTATAATGTGTCCATACACAACCTGGTCCAGTTGGGCACAGTAACCAGGTCTTTTGACAGGAGGAAATGGTCCAAGCAGTAGAGTTGTCCTGGGCCTTGTGGTTTGGGGGGCCCCAGTGATCTACAGCTGTAGGGTTAATCCTTCTTCACTGACAGGTTTAATTCAAGACATGCAGATAGTGACTTTGGGCCTGATGAATGAGCGCCAAGCGTATTAGCGCTCAGCGTAAAAACTTTGCACTCCCCCGACCCTCCCCTTACTTTCATTTCATTACACCGGCTAAACCCTACCCTAACGTTTCCCTGCGTTATGACTCCTGCCCATTCGTACTAACGTGACGTAACAAGGTAACCCAGCCCATACTGTACGATTTAAATCCCTCCCCCCGCCTACATTCACTAACTCCAGCGTATTTCCAGGATTCGTTTTTTTGGCACGCAGCTTTGTGCACTTATATGCAAATGGTACGGACGCCCGATTCATGCTAAAGAAGTTACGAAGTTACAAAGGAAAACATCTGCCACACGCATGCGCAGAACATTCTAACTGCCGATTATACACTTACGGCCGTAGGTCTGGATCAGGCCCTTTGGGTGTGGATGAGAGTGGCCAAATGTGCAATGGGTGGAGCTTAAAGCATTCCTTTCTGGGCAAATGTGCCCCCCCTCCACTCCCCTCAATCATGACAGCAGAAACTGTTTCACATTTAATATTGCCATGTGCATATGTGGGGTGGTATGCATACATACGGGATCCCACAAAGAGCTGCCCCTCACTTTTCACTGCAGATGCCAGGGTCCTACTGACTGCAAAACAGTCTCCTCAAAGTTCTCTCGCCTGTTTGGCTGGAAACTATTTTGTTTCAGTTTTTAAATGATTTTTAAAGGTTATGTTCAAATTGGGTGTCAGCGGAAGCGGAAGCTTACCTCAGCTTGTTTGCTGACCAACAATATTTTGCAGAAGGTTTGAGAGGAGGTTAGGTCAGGGGCCATTTGGATATTTGGATATTTATAAAATCATTCGAGGGCCATACAAAATGATCAACTTAAAATTATCCTGCTATATTTAGTCTAAAATGTAATTAACTCACCCCTAATGTGATGGCTGGAACTGCTTCTCTTTGGTGAGGAGAGTGATGTTAGCTGGTATTGATGAAGTTGCTACTCGCAACTGGTTTTCCAGGTTTGCGTCGGTCAGTCTTCTCCCTTTTCTCTCCTCTTTGTGTTGCTTCAGTACCACTGACCACAGATACAGAGTGTCCAATGCTTCTTTGGTCTTGTTTTTTTTGTATTTTTTATTAATTTTTTTAATGGATTTTTAATGGAGTGGTTTTTTTTTGTCTTAATTTGTTTGGTGATTGCCTGCTGTCTGTCTGAGGGCCGGATCATATGATTTCGTTGGCCGGATGTGGCCTGCGTGCCGGACGTTCCCCACCCGTGCTTTAGAAGGTCCAGTATATTTTAGGACTTCTTAATTTCGCTTGTTGGGCATTTCAAGAAAGCGACCGTGGTTGTGGAATTGTCCCATCATTTTGTGCATCTTCCTAGGAAAACACGGGAGTATATGAATGTTTGGGTCAGGTTTATGTTGGATTTTATTAGGGTGTGCATCTGAAAGACTCTGTACAACAGTGAATTCATTGTACACGGACACCTCCCCATATTTTCCAAAGGGAGTGGTTTGCAGTTTCTTGGCCAGCTTCTTGGGTGCAGATTGGGCTTACTGGTCACCTTGTGGTATTTGAACACTTCTCAGTTGTCCCAACAATGGAAAATTGACAGCTGCCCTGTAGCATGAAGACATTTGAAAGTTGTTCAAGACATTAACAACATGTGTGTGCTTCATATCCCTCTGCTATTAGGTTACTTAGAAGTTTGGTATTAAAATGTTAAATGTTAAAATGTTAATATTCAGTTTAGGGCTAAGCGTGTTTCAGCTGTTTCAAATGTTATTGCCAATGTGTTATCCCATTTTAAATGGCCTCTGTTTAGGGAATTGTGGAACAGAATTAGGCGACTGGCTTGTCATGTCCTTGTCATCTTTGCCAGATTGTGCAGCCAACCTAGAGGCTCTGGCAAACAGCTCCATGGCCCTGGCCACTTTGCGGGCATACGAGCATGCATGTAATAAATGGGTAAAAAAATCAAGTAAGGGTAGTCTGATAGAAAAGTGTTGTTACACTGGATGTAGGAAGCTGTATAAATCAGCTTTATCGTGGGCATACATGTCAACATAATTAAAAAGAGGAAGGCATCTTGAAGGGGTGGGCACTGAAACAGCCTAGATTTTTAGTATCCTGCTGACTTTCCATTGCTGTGGCATCTTGTGTGTGGTGAGTGGAGATCACTGGGTTTTTATTCAACCTCATAATGCCCTAAGGTATGTCCTTTAGATCTTGTGTTGGACTACATTAAACATGGTCATCAGTGGGGCTCTAACTGTCTCGCCCTTTTATGAATTGCCTTCGAGGTTTCAGTTTGCACCAGTTTTTAAATAGTGCTTACGTTGTTTGGGTATGGCTGCACTATTTGGGACTCTCTCTTTACATACTGTAACTGTTCCACCGCCATTGGGGGATGCTCCAAGGAGCCGATTATGGCCCTTGGGAGATGGAAATTGAGTGTTTTTCAAAAGTATACTATTATTAAATTAGGTTGAGTTGGTCTGGGGGTAAATATTTTGTTCACTGGATGTTAGTCTAGTGTTAGCATCGTAGTACGGCTGTTTGACATTAATTATTGAGGAAGAGCAACAAAGTCAGAACTATCTAAACTACCATCGCTCGCCTTTAGGGTGAGAGTGGAGAGCTTCTAGGAGTTGTTCATCATCTTTAGAAGTGTTCTGACTCTTCCTTCCCCTTCCTTGTGTTATTCCCTTGACTGATAGGGGATAATGGGGGCCATGGGATGAATGTGTTATTTATTGGTATTATTCACATTTCACCAACTGATGTTTCCTTTGCTTTTTTATTTGGCTGTCAAAAAATTGGAATTGTCGAATTG
>WWET01003461.1:142187-156455 GCA_011038615.1 Limnodynastes dumerilii | reverse complement strand
TATTATTATTTTTGTACTCTTGCCACTGTTCAATTATATTCATGAAAATAATTGAAATTTCTTTATCAGGAAGAATCCCGATGTTCCAATTTAAGAGTATAAACTGGAGCATAGTTTTTAATACTTTAGTTTCACATTTCTTAATTTTTTTTATATTTAATCTTTCTTTATCTGTGCTGAATCATGATTTTTAATAAATATTAATATGGATGTAATGTTTTTATGTGATTTAAAAATTTCATACCCGCTTAATTGTAGTCGATTTTCCCTGCCAGTAGAGTTATATTTGTTACATAATAAGCTCTTATTAATTCTTAATTGTGTTGAAATGATTCCCAATAATAGGCCTTTCTATTACTCCTGTTACAAAACCTTATTAGAGGTAGAATATAAAATGGATAATTTAAGCACCATTAAGGGCCTCATTTACTAAAGTCGTGTTTTTTTTCTGCAATTATACATCACCAGTCATTGCCATATGCTATATGACATCATAGAGTCTTTATAAGGGGGACCTCTAGTGACTGAAGTACATTAGCAACGGAACCCCAAAAGAGCAGGACCGACCACCATCATCACTCCGAACAAGAAGGAGGAAACTTCAATCAAGATGCCCATTTCTTTTAGCAAGTCTCCCAAGATTGATGACTTAAAAAATGTGAGTGCGAACATTTATTTAATATTTTTCAATATGTGGAACACATTAAACATAGCACACCTTAAATAAATAAACGTGCATTTATATTTCAGAAGAGCTGCTATTGTGACTAGAAAATATTAATAGACTGCTAACAATGAAACTTACTATTATTACAGTGTAGCTGTCACAAAGTACGCGGCAGACACCACACTTACCCGTTCCTCGGACCGCCGGCGGCACCTTCGCTTCAGCGTCAGAGACTGTCACTAGCTCAGTGACAGCCTCTATACTCACCATCTGCGGCACGAAGTCCCTGGTCGGCGTCCCACGTGGAATCTGGCGCCCGAGCTTCGGTGCATGGGCGCCGCCATCCTAGATGAGTCAGATGACGCCGCTTCACCAATAGGATGTAGGGGCTGGAGTTCTCCAACCAATCAGCACCACAGGCGGCCTATTTAAACCCTGGCTGTTCTGACACTCATTGCCAGAACAACTAGGTCTTCTAGGTGCCTGGTACCCTTGATCCAGCTCCAGCTCTGCTTTGATCCAGCTCCAGCTCTGCCTTGATCCAGCTCCAGCTCAGCTCTGATCCAGCTACAGCTTTGATCCAGCTACAGCTTTGATCCAGTACCAGCTCTGATTCAGCTACAGACTTGATCCAGCACCAGCTTTGATCCAGCACCAGCTCTGATCCAGCTACAGCTTTGATCCAGCTTCAGCTTTGGTCCAGTACCAGCTCTGATTCAGCTACAGCCTTGATCCAGCTACAGCCTTGATCCAGCACCAGCATTGCTCCAGCTCAGCATCATCGTGCCAGCTCTGCATCATTGCTCCAGCTCAGCATCATCGTGCCAGCTCTGCATCATTGTGCCAGCTCTGCATCATTGCCCCAGCTCAGCATCACTGAATTGGCTCAGCATTGTTTCAAGCCTGTCTTTCAGCCTCAGTTGTGCTAAAAGGACTCTTTATTTTGCTTCTGTTACCACATTCCAGTTTACTGCACCCACTGTATGCACCACTCATATATTAAACCAGCCAGTTTCCATTTTACGCCTGTCTCTCTGTCTCATTCCCTGGAACCCAGGACAGATTCCCCCAAACCCCTGAATGTGACAGTAGCTGGGCAACTTGCGTTTATTACAATCTAATGGGCCAAATACATTATACATGTTAGGGAACTGGGGGGCTGATGAGACATGATGGGGTGCTGGAGGGACATGCTGTGGAATACTGGGGGCTGGAAAGACATAATGGGGAGCTGGAGAAATATAGGGAACTGGGGGGGGCTGGTGAGACATGATGGGGAGCTGGAAGGACATGCTATGGAACTGGAGAGCTGGAGAGATATGTTGTGCAATACTGGGGGCTAGAAATACATAATGGAGATTTGGGGGACTGGAGACACATGGTGGTGGGCTGGAGAGACATGATGGTGAACTGGGGGTCTGGAGACACATGATGGGGGGCTGGAGTGACATGATTTGTGAATACTGGGGGGGCTGGAGACACATAAGGATTCTAGGAGCTAGAGAGACATGATGGTTGGCTGGAGTAACATGATTTGGAAATATTGGGAGACATTTTTGTTCCTGTGAATGGGTGGGTAGGGGTCCCTGTGCATTGCTTTGCCCAGGGCCTACAATTCTGTTAAGACGGCCCTGGTGTCACATGATGGAGTATTGGAGTATTGGGGTATTGGAGTATTTGAGTATTGGGGGTAGGGGGGCTAGTGGCACATGATGGAGTACTGGGGGGTTGGTGTCACATGATGGAGTACTGGGGGGAGCTGGACACATGATGAGGATACTGGTGGGAGCTGGACAATGATGAGGGTACTGGTTGGAGCTGGACAATGATGAGGATACTGGTGGGAGCTGGACAATGATGTTACAAATAGTAATAAAACTGTTTGTTTTTATATCACTCACATTTTCTGTTATATCAACATAAAACACAATCTTGTAACCACAATAAAAGAAAGCAAATCATAGCCGCTACTATACAATACAGGCAGCATCCTAGTCTCCACTATACAATACAGGCAGCATCCTAGTCTCCACTATACAAATCCCATTTCATCCTAAAAACTGCAACACAATACAGACTATATATCTTAGGGACACATACCTTACCAACATTGGGGCAGATCCAGAACAACGCTTGTGATCGAATTTACGCGTGGCGGAGACGTAAAATCGCATTTTGGTAAGTACTGCACATGCGCACCATAGAAAATACGCTCAGTAACGTAGCGTAATTGTGAATGTATGGGCCATTAGCGTATGTGTCACGTAAATACTTACGTGTGGGCATGCCAATTTTACGTGAGTCACAAATACGTTTTAAATACGCTATGTAGGCGGGGGGTTGTATTTAAAGTGTACAGTATGGGCGTGCTTAGCTGCGTAAAAACGCGTTGCTCATACGTACGTGAGCGGATCACTGCGGTTACGTGGGCAAAACTTAAGGTAGGGTTTAGAAAGCGGATCTCGGACAAAATACGTACATTCAAGGGGTGTGCCAAGGGGAGTGTATAGAAGGTATGCACGCGTAAATACGCTACACGAGGAAACGTACGGCAAGCGGAGTTCTGGATCTACCCCATTGAGTTTAAAATGCTGATGAAAAATTATAGAATTGCTCATTTCTTGGGATCCCTAAATGGAGATAAATGTGCCATCTTCTTGCGAGTACCAGGCCAGAAAGTATTGTTGTTTGCTTGTAGGTCATTTTGTTATAACTTTAATTCAATAAGCATTGTGACTTCTTTTTATATTAAATATCAATTAATAAGTTCATGTCTCTATGTTCATATGAATTCACGTCTCAGATCAGCTTGGCTCTGAAGAGACAATTTTGAGTTTATGATAATTCTGATGAAAGTACATCCTGTTAGATTAGTAAAGGTGAAACCAAATTCCTCCAGCGACAATTTAATGGCTGTCCATAATCCTTGGTGGTTGCCGAAATGTAATTATTCATTGTAGAACAGACCAGGTGGTTGCTTTTTATTAGTCCCTTCTGTCACATAGGTCATTTGTTGCTTTAGTCTAATGTAATACTATTATCGCTGTGTAAAATGTCAGAGTGATTCAGAAATAGAAGTCAGACGAGTTCAGGAGAAGGTGTAACGCCCACAAACAAATCAGAGGTGAAGAGAGTTCTGTCTGTAGAGGTACAATGAAGTATTGCTGGGGATAAGGGTATGGGAGTTCTTCTGCTGGAGTAAATGGAAAGTATTCTGCAAATGTTCCTTTACGGTATTTTGTCATTATAACTTTCTCCAGTGAAAGTACAAAACCGTTCACTACAATACGGAGCACTAAAAAATTATAATTTTTAAAGTGATGTAATTATAATGACAAAACTTTTACAAGACTTTTTATTTGAAATACAAAAATTAATTTTAGATATACCCTGTATAACATTTAGTTCATTGTTTAACATAATAATTAAAGTCTCTCATTGCATGTTATTTAAAACAGAAAAAGTGAATGTGAATAGTGAATAGTGAAATTGTGAATAGTGAAAATGTTCCCAACAGTCCACCTGCATCACATTCATAGGCTCCTGCACATCAGACAGGTGCCAAGTATTTTAAAATGGAAAGATTTCGACGTGATGTTTATATTTATGTTTATGATCAGCTCTGTGGTCTTACAGCCACTTAGCTGATCGCAATGGGGCTTCCTCCGTCCCGTCCCTGAATTTGCATGTCTTTATGGCAGAGATACGGCATGCGTAAAGGAGGGGGGAAGCCCCCTTTACATAACAGCTGGCGGCCATAACTATAGTTACTACCGCCGGCCCTTACGGCTTCCTATGTGTTATGGTACCCTGGAATGTTATGGTACCCCAGGTTTACCCCGACAGGGAACTGGGGTGACCAAAGAGAGATAAAAGTGGGGATAGACTGGAGCAGGTGGACTCGTCAGGATACGCACCTTTAGAGAAAACCCGGGAGAGGAATAAGAAGAACTTAGTGAGAAAACCAGATTAGACAGAAGGAATATAGTAGGGGATAATAGGCCGGTCAGAAGGAACTACACCGGGACAAACAATACAAAAAACACAGAACGGACTCTGAGGACAAGATGGGGTTAACGGGATTGACTAGACGTACAAGACAGACTAGGACAGTCACTCACACACTCAAACAGCAGGAACCCCCTGAGGGGTTAACAGATACAGTCAGGCAGGAATAAATAGGAAAACACAAACTTGGAAGAAACACTAAGGAGAGAGTGAAGGAACAAGAGACAATAGGGAACAATGGCAAGGAACTTGGGCAGGAATGAATGAGGGCACTCAAGAAAAAGAGAAATAATCAAAGCACAAGGCAAGAGAAAAGCAACCATACTGGCACAGTAACGCAACACAGAAACTATGACCGCCACCGGCTACTTGCACTGGAGGCTATTTAAGGAACACTCCCCAATAGCTGTGGAAGCCAGACACACCTCCAGGGACAATTAACCTGCAGCTGGGAGAAAATCAGACACACAGAACTGGCAAGAAATGAACACACACTCTGCCAAGATGAACCTGCAGAGTGACAGTATGAAGTCTTCATACAGCGGAATTACGGCCGAGCATATTTTAGCCATTTGTATTTCTATTTATTCCTTTCATAAAACTATTTGTTTTTTATTATAATCACAGCATCAGCGCTTTCCCTTCTACCATTTTGCTTATTTGTGTCGGATTTTAAAGGTTGGGACCCTTTTGTGGTTGGGGTCTGCGGCAGTGGTGAAAAGGTGCTTTTTAAAGTGGTACCCTCCATCTTTACTTTGTTCTGAAACTTTGAAAAGTAATATATGTTTAATGAATTATTATATTTCCAGATAATATAGATCCTGTTGCCTGCATCTACATTGGGAAAATTTGTTGTCAAAGCTTGTGCCAAAAGTATTTGAACATGCAATAAATGTTTACATTTTACTACATCAAAAAGAAAATGAATGCATTATGCAGGCATTATGTGGGTAAGTCTGTGCCATATTGCGCATATTTGTATATCCACAAACAATTTAATAAATAATTGAACAAATTAAGTAATAACACATTACACCAATGACTTATTTCATTGAACAATTTCTTTAGATATATTCTAGAAAATGAATGTATTATGTGTGCAAGTATAAGAGATATTTGCCAAGTTTATGACATATGCTGCATATCTGTATTTCCATAACCAATGTAAAACAGACAAACAAAAAATGAATTGAACAATTAAGATAATAAAACTTTTCATGATACAGCTGCTTAATATTAAGATATATTCTACAAAATAAATTTTCTAAGAACAGGTCTAGTTGCGAGCAATGGCACAAATATCATGAGGTTGTGGTGTATTAGTAAACCCAGATGCTGGGGATAGGTCAAGTTTAGCTCCCGGTGGAGCCTGGAAAGTGAAGCTCTGTAGTAGGGTTGTAAAGAACAAAAACAGCTCCGTGTTAGCGAGGTTCTCACCGGCACAGCTTCTTTTTCCTGCATAAATCATAACAAGGGATAGATTGATATATACTGTATGATGCAGAGTAAAGGGCATCAACACAATATCTCCATGGGACACCCATTTTTTATGTGCATTATGCACATTTTTGTTTATTGTAAACAGAAGGAAAAACCTCAGCACTAGTTCTAATGTTCTAATATAAAACTATGTGATAATTCACCAGTGTTGAAATAGTTACCGAGCAGTGGTAAAATCAATAGTTTTTTATACAAATACCATAAAACAAAACAACAAATAAAACATAAAACATAAAAATTGTGCACAGCTGCTAATTATGGCTAAAATAGCTACACAGATTATGTATGTAAGTCTTGGGATTCCCCTCTGTGGGATCAGAGTATCCAAAGTCTATAATAGGAACAGAGAACTGTTTTGTCATTTCTACAATTCTCGGTAACAGGTCACACAAAGCAACTACTGTTTGGGGATTTTCCCCACAGGCTCAGTACCTTCAGAGCCCTAACCAGGAGAGAGACTATATGTTTCCTTACTGAATACTGAGTGACCACGTTACATGCTCTGCATATTATATTGATTGTTATACCAATTTATCTACTGAAAATCTTTAATTTTGCCTCTTGCTAGTGACTTTTTCCATATATCCCTGTATAAGGGGATATCATATTATTGGATATGCTCTACTACCCTTTACATACATCATCTGTGTAGCTATTTTAGCCATAATTAGCAGCTGTGCACAATTTTTATGGTTTATGTTTTATTTGTTGTTTTGTTTTATGGCATTTTTATAATAAACTATTGATTTTACCACTGCTTGGTAACTATTTCAACACTGGTGAATTATCACATAGTTTTATATTAGAACTAGCGCTAAGGTTTTTCCTTCTGTTTACTTTGTTTTTTAGGAGGAGTTGGTAAGACCCCTCCCACCTACAGCTGCTCTTGTTATTAATACCAGTACCAACCTAGGTGACCTAGATCACCATAAATCCGTATTGTCAGAACAGAACTGAATAACATATTGGTGGCAATGTAACACTTCTTACCACCTAAAAAGATTACATTTTTTATTTATTTATTTTGACTGGAAAAAACACAAAAATTGTTGGTACTATAGTCAGGTATTAAAAGAACTAAAGACTATGGACCATATTTACAGATCCGTTTTCACGTGAAGTTGCGTATTTTTTTGTACGGTGTAACTGCGCATGCGTAGTAACTTTATTTATGTAAGTGACATAGAATATACGCACGTAAGTGCACGGACATATAAATCGCACTTGGGGACATACATAGGGAGGGGCGTGGAAGAAATACGTGTTTGAAAATTAACATGAAAGTGGGTTGGGGGGGCATTTAAATGAACGCTTAAGGGCACGTCTATAAAGAATCGCACACACGGAAGACATATACACACGTAAGTACACACGTAAAGATAAGAGTGGTCTATGGAGGTGTAAGTCTACGATTGCATGGCCGGGAGAGGGGAGTGTCATGGGTGTTTCTGGGTGTGGCCTTGCTAATGAGAAGGGAATGAATGTTACCTAATGAGAAGGGAATGAATGTTACCTAATGAGAAGGGAATGAATGTTATCTAACGAGAAGGGAATGAATGTTACCTAATGAGAAGGGAATGAATTTTACCGAATGAGAAGGGAATGAATGTTACCTAATGTGAAGGGAATAAATGTTACCCAATGTGAAGGGAATAAATGTTACCCAATGAGCAGGGAATGAATGTTACCTAATGAGAAGGGAATGAATGTTACCTAATGAGAAGGGAATGAATGTTACCTAATTAGAAGGGAATGAATGTTACCTAATGAGATGGGAATGAATGTTACCTAATGAGAAGGGAATGAATGTTACCTAATGAGAAGGGAATGAATGTTATCTAATGAGAAGGGAATTAATGTTATCTAACGAGAAGGGAATGAATGTTACCGAATGAGAAGTGAATTAATTTTACCGAATGAGAAGGGAATGAATGTTATCTTATGAGAAGGGAATAAATGTTACCTAATGAGAAGGAAATAAATGTTACCTAATGAGAAGGGAATGAATGTTACTTAATGAGAAGGGAATGAATGTTACCTAATGAGAAGGGAATGATTGTTATCTAATGAGAAGGGAATGAATGTTATTTAATGATGAGGGAATGAATGATATCTAATGAGAAGGGAATGAAAGTTACAGAATGAGAAGGGAATGAATGTTATCTTATGAGAATGGAATAACTGTTACCTATTAAGAAGGGAATAAATGATACCTAATGAGAAAGTAATGAATGTCACCTAATGAAAAGGGAATGAATGTTACCTAATGAGAAGGGAATGAATGTTACCTAATGAGAAAGGAATTAATGTTACCTAATGAGAAGGGAATGAATGTTACCTTATGAGAAGGGAATGAATGTTATCTAATGAGAAGGGAATGAATGTTATCTAATGAGAAGGAAATGAATGTTACCTAATGAGAAGAAAATGAATGTTACCTAATGAGAAGGAAATGAATGTTACCTAATGAGATGGGAATGAATGTTACCTAATGAAAAGGGAATGAAGGCTTCATTCTTCTTGAATTTCCCTTCTGAGTCGAGGAAATGTTCTGGGTAAAACTCTTCTGGTTTCTTGAAGTAGTCTTTATCTCTCAGAACAGAAGACAGTATGGGCAGAACGACCGTTCCCTAAGGAAAAATATCAAAGTGAGTTTAAAAACTGATTATCAAAATAAGTCACTCTCCTGTCTTATGGCCAGATTTACTAAGCTGTGGGTTTGGAAAAGTGAAGATGTTGCCCATAGCAACCAATCAGATTTTAGCTGACATTCTCTCTTATTTAAAAAGAAAGTGAGAGCTAGAATCTGATTGGTTGCTATGGGCAATATCTCCACTTTTCCAAGCCCGCAGGTTAGTAAATCTGGCCCTTAGAATACAATCACTTTCTGTCACATTACAACTTTCTGATATCTAAAGAAAGCCCAAAATCTGTCCGACCCTTTTACACTTACCCACTTTATCAGCATGAGGATCTTACTAGGAAACACAAAGGAAGAATGTTACAGATTCCCAACGGAAGATGAAATTGTTGGGGTAAAGTTCCTAGGACCTCATTCACTAAACGCGATTTTGCTAAAATCACGTGATTTTTAGCTTAAAAATCGCAAAAGGCGATTCACTAAGCTAAAAATCACGTGATTTTTTAATCACGGGTCCGTAAATCGCGGTCCCGACTTTTTTCTATTACAAACATACAATGTTTGTATTTCACTAAATGCGATTTCACCGAATCGCGGTGAAATCGCATTGAAATAAAAAAACATAAATTTGCCTCTATAGAGGGGCGAATTTATGTTTTTTGGGCCGATCACGACCATTAAAACACATGTCTGTATAACTGATGTGTTTTTTTGTTGAAAAATCCTAAATTCTGTATGTCTGCAATGTGTAGGCATGCTGTAGTCATTGAATTACAAGGATCAGCAAAGGTGATCCTTGTAATTCTTTGTTTACAGCATGGCTACACTTGTAGCCATGCATAACTGCGTGTACAGTGTGTGTAAAATTAAAAAATAACATTCTACAAAGACATTAACCCTTTCAATAATTTAATAAAGTGTTACATATGTAAAAAAAATAGTAACCCTAATAGCATTACCCCCTACGTGTATGCACTTACCTTAGGAGGTCATCTCTCCTAATCTAAGTGTATTACATAAACTGTTACATGTGTATAAAAAAAAGAAAACTTTTTTAAAACTCACCATTAGATGTCCGCATCTTGGGAGCCTTCAAATGTTCTTAAAATGAAGAATTCTTCTCTTGTCTTGCATCAGGAAATTTCTTCCGTGCAGGAGATGAAGAAGAAACCTTGTCACCTTGATCGCGACGTCTGCAATATAACCTCCCACCAGTAGGGGGCGCTGATTAAATTCTGAAGCTGACAAAATTAACAGTACTGCTCTACTGTAAATTTCGTCAGCTTCAGAATTTAATCAGCATACACGTAGGGGGTAATGTTAGATAGGTTTACTATTTTTTTACATATGTAACACTTTATTCAATTATTGAAAAGGTTAATGTCTTTGTAGAATTTTTTATTTTTATTTTACACACACTGTACACGCAGTTCTGCATGGCTACAAGTGTAGCCATGTAACTCTTAAATGCAGAAGGAGTCCAAAGAGGGAGAATGTTTGAATGGGTTTTTATCAATGCAATGTCAGGAAGGGAATAGAGCAACACATGCAGCTTTCTGTGATTCCACTCACCTTTGGAATAAGGTAGCCCCTAAATGTGACGTCTTGAGAAGTTTCATGTGGGGCATTGTTTGGGACAATATCACCAAACCGCTGGATTTCATGTATGACGGCGTCGGTGTACGGCATTTGTTTCCTGTGTTCGGTTTGTGGCTGAGTTGATCCAATCACGCTTTCTATTTCACTTTGCACTTTTTCTATTGGGGAGAAAAATTGGCACTAAATATAAGTATAAGTATAAGTATAGCATATAAGGCAAATGGATCAGATCCACTGATATGTGGGGAATAAGCATGCATGGAATAAAAAAATTAAGCAACAAATTAAGTGACAAGGCAATTCCCATGACAATCACCTTGTCATGGGGGAGGAAAAGGAGGGCATGTATGGAGAGACCCTCAGAATACATCACAATCGTGCCCCAGTAAAAAAAAGTAATAATAATAAAAAAAAAATGTTTATGTTAAAAAAAAAAACATAGAAAATAGAAATAAACATTTACTCACCTGTCCGGGCGTCCCGTCGGGCTGCAGCTGTCCAGTCCCGGCATGAATACACTGCACATGCGCAGTGTTTCTCATGTCAGGACTTGGAAAAATTTCAAAGTGCCAAAACAGAAGCACTGAGCATGTGCAGTGTTTCTCATGTCCTGAGCATGTGCAGTGTTTCTCATGTCTTGCGCATGTGTAGTGTTTCTCATATCGGCACTGACATTTTTCTTGGTCCTGATTGAGAGATACTGAGCATGTGCAGTACTTCATTCAGGGATCGCACAGAGGAGAAGCACAGCACTGACCCGCGGCTCATCGCTGGACCTCGGAGGAGGGGTGAGTATTAGTAAATCATGTGAAGGAAGCTGCCTAGCTCGCTGCGATGATGCGCCAGCCTGATGCAGCTTCCTTCACAGGGAACGAGGAAGGTAAGTAAATAGACCCCTAAATGATTATTCAGAGAACTAGATGCACAATCAAAGCAAGCCCTGAGTTTAGGTCATTTAGGCCAATGTCTAGGCCACCATTGCTCCAAGGATCTCGTGGTGGAATTAGCTGCAATTTTAAGGTCATCTGATGAGATCATGTCTAAGGCTCCAAATTGGCTCTGGACACAGTCATATATGAAAAAACTAATAAAAATAACAGCTCAGTCATCATTTTCCATACTCAGATCTTACTTTGGATTTCCGGATATTTCATCATTAACAGGAAGCCCCATCGCAGAGTGGTGGAGGTCGTCTCCATTCCAGCAGTAAACAGATTGTTAACCAGTGCGACTAAGTTCTCATTGTGGTAATACAAAGTGGATTCTGGCTTTCCCTAAATGATAAAATGAGACCATCTTTATTACAGGATACATAAAGACATTATTTTTATAAAATGTTTCTGTAAATTTGGAAAGTCGTGGAAGAACAAATCGTTTTTTTTCATGGGTGTCAGGAGATGTTATCCCAGTCCATAACAGATTCATGAAATGGGTTCCAGTTACATGCATATCTATGTTACATGACTGTAACACATTCCAACTGATACTTATGACATCTTCCCACACAGGAGCTGGTCTATGATAGCAGGTAGGTGAGTGCCGATCCAGACTGCCAAACCTCCACCATTTAACTTTTGCAGATTAGTAAAAGTTAGAGTAGGCCCTGGGTATTGGATGCCTGTCCAGATGAGTGACTAGCTGTCCATTGATATGCTTCTAGTGCTTGGGGATTCGGGGCCAGATTCAGAGCTCCGGCTGCAATGCAATTGAGTCCGGAGTTCTGAGAAAAGTGCTACTGCACATGCGCAGTAATTTTGGAACGTAATCTACATTACTTCTTGCAACGTAGAATGCGTACACGTGGTTTTAAAGACCGCGTTTACGCAATCTACGTTGCAAGAAGTAAAGTAGATTACGTTCCAAAATTACTGCGCAGTAGCACTTTTTTCAGAACTCCGGCCTCAATTGCATTGCGGCCGGAGCTCTGAATCCGGCCCTCAGTCTCTTAGGAGTGGGAAATCAGGATCCGCCTATAATTACTATATATCAATAATCAAAGCATTTTGTATAGATATTTTTTAGTAATTATGGTAATATTATTATGATATAAATGACTGTATTTATAACACAATCACATTCCACATCTCTGTACAATCATTTGGCGATATGTGATCATACAAATAGTCAGAATGCCCCCTAAAAAAGTCCTTTGTTTCTCCTTACTGGCCATTAAGTTCTCCCTCATAACAAGAATCCATATGCCTCATATTAAAGCTCTTTATTTATTTCTTATTGTGTTATAATTATCCCTCAGTTAAATGTGCCATAATAGTATTCAATATGACAAAGGACCCTAATATGGGGGTGTTGACAGACCTATTATGCATCATAACTTGAAAACAACAAAGATTTTTATTTAGCGAATATAAATGTAAAGCCTCATCATAATGATCTTTATTTCTCCCTAATTGTGATCAAATGATTCCACATAATAGACATCTATACACCCCCATAATAGTGTTCTATGTAATATAGGGGGCATATTGAATTATGTCCTATAATAAAAGCTTAGTTTTCCTCCTTCATTGTGCTCTATATTCACCTGTTAAAGGGCTCTAAATATTCTAGAGGATATTTAAGCTCAATTCTTCCTTAATTGTATATAAACTGTTCTCTGGTTAGTTCTCTGACTTCTGCCCACAACTGAGCTCTATTTGAACATATTTTAGGAGCAATGAAGAGCATATGGAATGTGTGGCCAAGACTCCATAGTTATATGAGACCACAGGAGCATTGCTTCACTAAAGTATGAAAAAGTTGACTATGCTTTGAGCTGACGGTCCAGGTTTCTCCGCCCCTTCATGACACAAGCCACGCCCCCAGGTGTACCCATTTTCTATTATAAAATGTTGGAGGGTATGAAATTTTAAATGCATCAAGGACAAATATTGTATTGTAAGAGAGGTTGAAAATGGCGTGTGAGCGCTAAAATAATTTAAATGCTAAATAAATATAATATTAAAAGATTAAAAGAATGATAATTTGGTGTGGTCTCTAAGGGCAACCAATGAGGCAAGCTCCCTACTTACTAAACTCTAATAATATTAATTACACAGTGATGCAAGTGAAATTGGGAAATAAATAAATAAATGCTAAACTAAAAACATGAAATGGAAAAAATCAAACAATAAAATGAAATGAAAATAATTCAGTGAATAAAAAATAAATAATTATATAAATAAATGAAGTTAAATCGAAATATGTAGCAATGTGAACAAAAAATTAAATTAATGAAACAGTGATTCACAAAATTAAACAAAAATTATTCTGAAGGCAAGGGGTAAGAACAAGGAATAAAAAACCTAAAACCTTATTCAGCCTTAAAAATCATGCAGTAATGAATTGAAAATAAAATAATATGAATTGCAATAAGGTAAACAACAGAAAAAGTCAGTGGATTTATAAGTGAAGCAAAGTAAGAATGTCCAGGTCTATATTATTTAATCCAGCAGTAGGATGGCAGACGCTCCGAATATAAAGAAAAAGGGTTTATTAAGTAAATAAATAAGTAAAAACACAAAGTAGAGATATAAAAACTGCACTAGAAACCCACCAGTTGCAGCACCGTTCGCTCTGAATGACAAGAACCCAGGTCAAATAACAGAGGTGCTAGGAAGACCAACACGGTGGATCACACAGATGCAGATCAAAACAACAGGCACCCCGTCGACGCGTTTCAAACCAGTTGTGGTTCTTTTTCAAGGCAAATGAAAAAGAACCATAGTGGTTGGGTGGGGGTGGGAAGGGGGTGACGTAAAAATAATGGCAAACAACCGATATTAGTGTTGAATCCATAGTTTTCGGGGTCGCTGAGATGAATAGTGACACTCCCGCTGCCGTTTAAGTCAAAGTT
>WWET01003461.1:68275-87066 GCA_011038615.1 Limnodynastes dumerilii | reverse complement strand
AATAGCATAGGGCATATTAGGGCTCCCTATGGAGCAAAGCACCGCCGTGAGACGGCTTTATTATTTCTTGTTAATATTTTTTCGTTTAGAGACAATTTTCCCATGGTTGCTACATACCAGCGTTACATTTGGATACAATCTACTGTTTCTAATTTTTATTTAGGCACTGATTTGACCATAATTATAATGGAAAATTGATATGTTGGTTGCAGCTGTTGATTTGTCCGTGGGTTCATAATATTTTTTATCAAGCACATGATTTTATACTTTTTATAACTGTCAATATTTTTTGCTCGGCTCCAATATTGACTATTTTTAATATATCATAATAAATGTTAAGTTTTACCTATGGTGTGCACAACTCAAAAGTGTCCCCTTTTTTCTTTGAAGTCACCCTAGACTTCAATTTGTATATAATATATAATATATGACTTTTTCCACGGTGTTGCACCCAGCTCATTAGTTGATTTGCAGCGTAGAAATTTGCTACTAGGTCTCTCTGTGCAGATTACCCTTTTCTTTAAATGTATACAGCTGAAACGCGAAAAATTTGAATATCTTTCAAAAGTTCATTTATTTCAGTAATTCAACTTAAAAGGTGAAAGTAATATATTATATAGACTCATTACATGCAAAGTGAGATATTTCAAACCTTTATTTGTATTAATTTTGATGATTATGGCTTAGAGCTTATGAACACCCCAAAATCAAAATCTCACAAAATTAGAATATTATATGAACTAAAGGTTTTTAAATACAGAAATGTCAGCCCTCTGAAAAGTACAATCATGCATATGTACTCAGTACTTGATTTGGGCCCCTTTTGCATGAATTACTGCCACAATGCGGCATGGCATGGATGCTATTAGCCTGCGGCACTGCTGAGGTGTTATGGAAACTTCACACTGGACTTCAAGCATCTCGGATTGGGTGCCTCTCCATTCTTTCACCAGACTCCGGAACCTCGGTTTCCAAATGAGATGCAAAATTTGCTCTCATCAGAAAAGAGGACTTTGGACCACTGAGCAACAGACCAGTTCTTTCTTTCTTTAGCCCAGGTAAGATGCTTCTGATGTTGTTTGATATTCTGGAGCGCCTTGACAATAGGAATATGACATGTGAAGCCCATGTCCAGGATCTGTCTGGGTGTGGTGGCTCTTTATGCACTAACTCCAGCTTCAGTCCATGCCTTGTGCAGCTCCCCCACACTTTTGAATGGCCTATTCCTGACAATCCTCTCCAGGCTGCAGTCATCCCTGCTACTTGTGCACACTTTGCCCTTCCACTTAACTTTCTATTAATGCGCTTTGATACAGCACTTTGAGAGCATCCAACTTCTTTTGCAACTTCTGAGGCTTTCCCTCTTTGTGGAGGGTGTCAATGATGGTTTTCTGCACAACGGTCAGCTCAGCAGTTTTCCCCATGGATTCTACTAATCCAGACTGAGAGATAATGCTGATTAGAGTGTGACACTTTGAGCCTACAATATTGAACCTTTTCACATTATTCTAATTTTGTGAGATTTAGATTTTGGGGTTTTCATAAGCTGTTAGCCATAATCATCAAAATTATTACAAATAAAGGCTTGGAATATCTCTCTTTACATGTAATGAGTCTATATAATATATTAGTTTCACATTTTAAGTTGAATTAATGAAATAAATGAACTTTTGAATGATATTCTAATTTTTCGAGTTTCACCTGTACAGTAGTTTTGCATAGCTCAGTGCGAAGTAGGTACCCATGGTCATCCCCATATTCTGTAAATAAGGACACTCATTAAAATGAAAATTATTGTGCAATTAATTCAATACAAGTTCAAAAAGGTTTTACATATAATATAATAGAATACATACTTATGGTGGGTGAAGGGGAAGGATGGGGGGAAGGGTTGGGGGCTCCCACAAAATATCTTTGGTTTAGTGTAGAAAAATTGATTTCTACAACTGTAACACTATTAAAGAGATCACAACAATAAAAATAAAAATGCATTTTCTCAGAATATGTAACTTGTTTCTGATTTCTGGTAAAGCTGCAATGTTAAGCACATTTTTATACCAATTTTTCTAATGTTAAAATCAGTGAAAGTAGAGAACATATTATAAGCTATAATTATACAGTACAAAACTGTGATTATTACAAATATAAACAATGCATTTTATCATCATTTAAAATCAATTTAAATCTTCTTTTGTAAAAATTGCTTGTATGAACATGGTGTGATAAATTGATGATATAATATTTACCGGTATATCTGTGCGATATGGGTTTGGCGTGCATAAAATAAATTTGCCAAGTGTTCCCCTTATCCTGCATATCTGTAGATCTATATATCTGTATGTCCACAAACAATTATAAACAAAAAAATTATAAATTAACTGAAGACATTGGATAACAAAGCATTTTCTTCCATGACTCATTTTATGATACAATTCTTAAAATTTCAGATATATTTTAGAAATACAGAAAGTTTGCAGGTCTAGTTGCGAGGTATGGCACAAATTTCATGAGGTTGTGGTGCATTGGTAAAGCCAAATGTTGGGGATAGGTCAAGTTTAGCTCCCGATGGAGCCTGGAAAGTGAAATTCTGTAGTAGGGTTGTGAAGAACAAAAACAGCTCTGTGTTAGCAAGGTTCTCACCAGCACAGCTTCTCTTACCTGTATAAAACATAGAAAGGGAACAGATTGATATATATGCTGTGCAGTACAGGGCACCATCATAATATTTCCATAAAACATAAGTTTTTGTTATGGCAGTATGTAAATAATGTTCATTATTAGAAAATAACTTGGTGGCGCCACCTCTTCAGCAGCTCAGTCAGGTGAGGATTTATTTTTCTTTCTGCCAATATAGTCAGGCATAGGTTTAATACAGTTGGGACATATAATGGACTAGGATAACATTTTTAAATTAGGTGAGTACCGGTACCTTTTTCCAAAAACAGTACTGCTTATTCTAGTGTAATTTTTATTTAGACATCATATCAATATGAGCATTAACATTTCAATAAAAAAAGTTTTTTAAAATATATGTTACCTAATGAGAAGGGAATGAATGTTACCTAATGAGAAGGGAATGAATGTTACCTAATGAGAAGGGAATGAATGTTATTAATGAGAAGGGAATAAATGTTATCTAATGAGAAGGGAATGAATGTTATCTAATATGAAGGGAATGAATGTTACCTAATGAGAAAGGGAATTAATGTTATCTAACGAGAAGGGAATGACTGTTATCTAATGAGAAGGAAATGAATGTTACCTAATGGAAAGGGAATGAATGTTACCTAATGAGAAGGGAATGAATGTTACCTAACGAGAAGGGAATTAATGTTATCTAATGAGAAGGGAATTAATTTTACCTAATGAGAAGGGAATGAATGTTACCTAAGGAGAAGGAAATGAATGTTACCTAATGAGAAGGGAATGAATGTTACCTAAGGAGAAGGGAATGAATGTTACCTAATGAGAAGGGAATGAATGTTACCTAATGAGAAGGGAATGAAGGCTTCATTTTTCTTGAATTTCCCTTCTGAGTTGAGGAAATGTTCTGGGTAAAACTCTTCTGGTTTCTCAAAGTAGTCTTTATCTCTCAGAGCAGAGGACAGTATGGGCAGAACAACCGTTCCCTGAGGAAAAATATCAAAGTGAGTTTAAAAACAGATTATTGAAATAAGTCACTCTGCTTTTACAGAAGGCAAATATCTGTTAACTGCCACATTTGATGAGAAGGGTGATGGTGATTATGCTGGCACACCATTGGTGGAGGTATGTCTGAGTAATGAGGAATATAAGTACTTTGGTTTATCAATGACATGGGGGTCTTTCCAGAGCTGAAGTCTAACTTAGCATCCTGTACAAAGTAAGAATTACCCTGATTCCCAGGAATAGATGGAACCTGAGGCATACATTTTGTGCAATCCCCCCACACAGTTCAGAATTGACTAAAAGGATGCCCAGAAACTCAGTTTAGCATAATGAGATAATGATAATGACCAGGGTCCAGATTCACAACTACAGACGTATTACACATACATCCTTAAATTACAGATAATAGCCACTACGCATGCGTAGTAACTATTTTACGTAACCTACGAATCGTTTAAAGATCCTGATTTAATAATGATTGCACGCACATAAAAGCTGAATCATAAGTAAGGAATTAGCCAAGCCATTACAGAACATTCTGCATAGATCTCCTCACTTGCCGTTCATATACCAGGTGCAGACAGCAGGGGGCGTCGTGCCTATCCATCATCGATTGTGCTGCATTCTGAAGCACAATAGACTGTATGCATGTTCAGGATTAGCAGACAGGGTGCTTACACATTGACCATGCGTATATGTGGAAATTCTATCTCTCGGAACACCTATAAAATTGACGTTAGAGTAGTGTATAAACTCTTAGTGGCAGAAAAGGAAACCAATTCCAATGGGTTTTTTTCTATGTAATTTAAGGAAGGGAATAAAGCAATACATAGTGGATTCTGTGAGAGTTCACTCACCTTTGGAATAAAGTAGCCTCTGAATGTGACATCCTGAGTAGTTGCATGCGGGACATTGTTTGGGACAATATCACCAAACCGCTGAATCTCATGGATGACGGCGTCGGTATATGGGATTAGTTTCCTGTGCTCGGATTGTGGTTGAGCTGATCCAATCACTCTTTCTATTTCATTTTGCACTTTTTCTATTGGAAAAAAAGATTATGTCACTGAAGTATAGCATATAAGGACAATGGACCTGATCCAGACCTCCATGTGTGTCAGTATGCTTAGAGGTCTGCAGGTCTGCACATGAGAGAGAAGAACCCCCATGTCACTCCCCTCTCAAGTACTGTACTTACATGTCCAGAACACTACCTTAACAGATTTTACTCCATCTGAATGCATATCTGTGCAGAAGTGACTTCAGCCGTCCACACAGCCTCATCTTCATGCCTATTCCCAACTTCCTTTCGGAGGTTGGGAATACAGATTTTACAGAATGCACCGTTGGATGGATCTCCTATCATATGGAACTTAGTTTCGTAAGCTAGCAGATTCATTGTGTAACATCTGCAGCTTGCAAAAGTTGGTTGTCAGACGGAGAACTGGATAAGGCCCAATGACACCAATGAAAAAATGAGAATTGAGAAAATGAGAAAATTTTGGATTAAGCAAAGCGGCCCTAACTTTAAGCCATTTAGGGCAATGTCTAGGACACCATTGCTCCAGGGAGCTCGGTGGTGGAAAATATCTGCAATTTTAAGGACAGGACAGTCATCTTTCATATGCAAGTCTTACTTTGGATATCAGGGTATTTCATCATTAGGACAAGGCCCCATCGCAGAGTGGTGGAGGTCGTCTCCATTCCAGCCCCAAACAAATTGCTGACCAGTATGACTAAGTTCTCATTGTGGTAATATAAAGTGGATTCTGGCTTTCCCTAAAGAACATAAATGGAAAAATAATTTTAATATTTTACAGATCTGTACAGACACATTTTATCAGCCCAATGTTTTTGTATAATTATTACTAATCTCCCTGTAGATTGTGGACACCATCATGGTGGCTCATTGAGTAGCACTTGTACCTCACAGAGCTGAGGTCACGAGTTTGATTCCCTTATCTGTGCAGGGTTTGTATGTTCTCCCTGTGTCTGCATGGGTTTCCTCCCACACATCAAAAACACGCTGAAAGGTTAATTGGCTGCAAACTAAATCATCTTAGTCTAAGTGTGTGTATGTACGTGCTAGAGACCTTAGTATTTGACACCAAAAAGGTTAGGGACTGATGTGAATGTACTCTATCATCAGGAGATGATACCACAGAATCCAACAGATAAATGTAAAAGAATCCATTTCATACCTATGCTACCTGATTCTAACACAGGAAGTTTAGCTGCAATCAGAAATGGGGGATCTTTAATACAATGACCAGTATAGGTGTGAGCTCACTCTGCAAACTGTTCCAACTGTCAAACCACTGATATGATTAGGGTGGTAAAAGTTAAGGTAGACTATAGGTAATGGAAATCCATCCATGCAAGAAGAGTGATTAGCTGTACATTGTATATAAGGAAACAATGCATTTAGTATAGATTTGAAAGTATTATGTTACTATTATTATATTATAAATTAAGTATTTATAGTACAATCTAATGCCATATTTCTATACAATCATATGGCAAAAGGTAAACATACATATAGTCAGAATGTCCTATAATAAAGTCCTTTGTATGCGCTTAATTGCTGTGAAATTATCCCTTATAACAGAGTTCCATATGCCTCATATTAAAGCTTTTTGTCTCTCTTTAATTGTGTTCTAATAGCATTTTATATGACAAAGTAATTATGGGTAGTTTTTACAGACCAATTATGCGCCAGAGTCAATTAAGTGACAATTAGGCAGAAATAAATGTTTTTATTATATGGCTCATCATAAAGCCCAAAATTTCTCACTAATTGTGATCAAATTATTTCCCATAATATACATATATATAACCCCATAATAGTGTTCCATTTAATTTAGATATTATGGGGTTTTATTTGAGCATAAGTAAGGAGGAATAAAACTATTAATTTAGGGGGATATTATATTATAGCACATAGGAAACATCAATTATTCTTCTTTAATTATGGCCAATTGTGCCCAAAATAGGCCAATTATGGGGACAATGGCACAATTATAGAAGAATTATGACTTTTTTTTTCTAAGCATAATTAATGTGTTATAAAGATATTTATTTTGGGAACAAATATTATATGTCCCAAAAAGTGTTTTATTTTATTTTTTTCAAATTACCTCCCATATACATCTGTCTTCCCCTGTGAAAGGGCTTTATGTCATATAGAGTCTTAATATAGGGGCTATTTGAGCACACTAAGGATAGATAAAGAGCTTTGTTTTGAGGCATTATAAACAAAATCAAGCTCTTTATTCTTCTTAGATTGTGCTCAAATTGTCCTCATGTTAGGCCTCTGAAGCCTGCCCCATAATAGGGCCCTATTTGAACATTTTGTAAGACAAAAACATATCTACATTACGAAGAATAATATATATTTAATAAAACTCTTTTCTGATAATAAAAAATATTATTTATAAAAGTGGTTGGATCGAAGGGAATGAACTTCTGTTTGGAAATGGTACTTAAAAATGTCTAGCCCAAGGTACTAACAGACTTGGGGATAACTTTGGTCTGGGAACATGTTGATGGCTTAAGATGCTTCACGGCAATATGGAAATATTCCCTATGCTTTATGCTTTAATTCAGGTAAATCAATTGAAGCATGCGGTTATAAAAATTATATTAAATATATATTTTGTAAATATTCTTTTTTCTATTGACTAAGAATACCCACACAAAGCATTTTTACTATACATTACAGGGCATTTATGTATAGCTCCAGACCATCACTTATGTTCACCAATTATTCACTATTATTTGTGTGGGCTTTTCCAAAAGAGGATGTGATATATTTGGTATTTTAATCCTAAAGTGAGTAAATGTGAAAATTCTAAAGCAAATATAACACAATAAAAGAAATAATAATAATAATAATAATAATAATAATAATAATGATAATCATCGTCATCATCGTCATCATCATCATCATCATTTGAGTATGTCCTAAATGCCCTGGCCAATTATATATGCTGTATTACATTTTATTTGACATTTTATTTCTATTAAAAACCATCAATAATTCTGTAATCATATATGTCATTTATACCTCTTGTTGTTTTGCGAGGAAAGTATCGATGAGATTCCTCTGATCGTTTATATCCAGTTCTTTCTTCTTTTCTGTAAATGTCTCTTTCATGAACTCATACACCTTGGTGTTATTCTTAAAGATTTGCTGGTGTTTTCCAGGTAACCATCCCATCAACGTGGGAAAACTATTGTACAACTATAAAGGAAAATAAAAAGTTTATGATGATTTTGAATGTAGATTATTATGTACAATACAAAAATAATGTTCATTTAGCCTAGATAGCTTAGCTTTCACTGTTATAATTTTCAGTGAAGCTTGAACTAGTGTGGGCTATTCAAATTGGCACATAGGTGCAGGGTCGGTTCAAAAGTTATAGGAGAATACTTACCCTGACCATGGTGCTTCCCAGTATCCTAACATTTTCATTGATTAGTTTCATGAGTCTCAGTATGGTCGGATCATCATATTCAAATCTCTGGCCGAGTAGTATGGAAACAATGATATTGGCCACAGCAGCGTTCATAATAGTCAGGTTATTAAAGGGCTTTCCTGAAAATACATCAATATTTTTAAATGATTTAAAAAGGCCGATATTAGTAGTAAATAAGACACAAAACATCAAATAAAAGTTTAAGTATAAAGGTTTAATGTAAAAAATGACTTGAGGGCAAATACATATAAGTCTATGCCTTGGATTCTTCTATGCTGGTCAATGCAACATGTCACTAAGTGCTACTTATAACAACCTACCTGACTTTCCTGGCACAACTAGATTAAGAATTGCTGCTCTACCTACCCTATTGGTGCAAGTAAAGTATCTCCTCTTTCCACCTCTTTACCCCACTGATATTATGTAACATATAATTGTCTTACTAGTGGGAAGTAAAACAATGCTAAGCTGCTACACCCTTTCTTGCATCACTGGAAAACCCATATTACCATTATCTGAATAAATTTTTTCTATTATTATGGCTTCTGCCTTTAATAGAAGAAGATGGTAAAGTGATGGTGGTAAATAAAATAAGGAGACAGGGGGTAATGAAGCAAGGACAAGGATAACATAGCGACCAATGACAAGCAACATCCTTTTTATAATAGTTTTTTGCCTCTGTACCATGTAACTTACACAGAAGGGACAATGAAAATCTCCATTCTTAAGAAGGAAAATATGAATGGTTCGTTAAGGAAGCCCTATGGCACTCTTAAATAACATAAAGTTCCTAAAAATGGGAGCGTGTTGGGGCTGGTCCATAGTGTCTACAAAAAGGTTGTTAATGAAGTGTTATTTTCTCAGTTTGGGCAACCTTCTCTCTTCATAGATGAAATATAATATTATCAGCAATACTATTTATTGGGCTGCAGTGTTTGGCTTATGTTTAAGCAATGGACAAAATTAGTTTATTTGTTCAGAAGTGGATAATCATATTACTTAATGGAAATTATCTTACACTATAAAAAATTCTGTTTTAATTGAACAAAACGCTGGCAATGATATAGGCACCAATTGTGGTTGAATGATCATAAATATTTAAAGGCATACAGTAGTTGTACTATGCTATTCTCCATTATGGTAGGTGGCTAAAGCCAACCAAACCAAACGTGGTCTTCCATACTGTTTATGTTAATGTAAAAATTATGGTGCACAAGAATAAATACTCACCTCCATACGATCTAAAGGTCCGTATTAGGTATTCACATTCCTCACTGATCTTATTCTCTATGCTTTTCTTCCCCATTCCATAATCTCGCAGAGTTGAAAGAGCAAAACGTCTCATCACTTTCCAGTTTTCACCGTGAGCAAAGACAACACCTGAATTTAATGAATTATAGATCAAGGGCTGGATCCACACTTAAGAAGGAGCTTGAAATTAAGAGAAGAAAGTTACTCCTGGGCTAAACCATGTTGATATCAGAGGGAGTCAAGTTAATTGTTTTCCCTGTACAGTTAATCTGTATTCCGTACAGATCCCATTTTAGCTGCTCTGGGATAGACCTAGGTTCCTATCTGCGGTATCTGCTTTGTGACCCCCTTGTGTGGGGTTCAGTTTGATTGGTGCTCATAAAGTTAACCAACACATTTAACATGACCAAAATAAAAAAATACACAATAATAACATTTAATTAAAAAACACATTATCCCTGCATGCACCAATCAGATTGTCCTCTTTTTAGACCATTCCCTCTCACTTTTTCTATACATAGGTTGCACTCCACACAATTGTTACTATTTTTTTTTATCACAGACACACAGACACTAGACACTAGACACTAGGCACTAGACACTAGACAATAGACACACAGACACTAGACACTAGGCACTAGACACTAGGCACTAGACACTAGGCACTAGAATTGTTTTTCCTGTACAGTTAATCTGTATTCCGTACAGATCCCATTTTAGCTGCTCTGGGATAGACCTAGGTTCCTATCTGCGGTATCTGCTTTGTGACCCCCTTGTGCGGGGTTCAGTTTAATTGGTGCTCACAAAGTTAACCAACACATTTAACATGACTAAAAGAAAAAAATACACAATAATAACATTTAATTAAAACACACACTATCCCTGCATGCACCAATCGAATTGTCCTCTTTTTAGACCATTCCCTCTCACTATTTCTATACATAGGTTGCACTCAACACAATTGTTACTATTTTTTTTAATCACAGACACTAGACACTAGGCACTAGGCACTAGATACTAGACACTAGACAATAGACACACAGACACTAGACACTAGACACTAGGCACTAGACACTAGACACTAGGCACTAGACACTAGGCACTAGACACTAGACACACAGACACTAGACACACAGACACTAGGCACTAGACACTGGACACTGGACGCACTAGACACTGGACGCTAGACGCTAGACACTGGACGCTAGACGCTAGGCACTAGGCACTGGGCACTGGGAACTGGAAACTGGACACTGGACACTAGACACTAGACACTAGGCACTAGACACTAGGCACTAGACACACAGACACACAGACACACAGACACACAGACACACAGACACTAGACACTAGACACACAGACACTAGGCACTAGACACTAGGCACTAGACACTAGGCACTAGGCACTAGGCACACAGACACTAGACACTAGGCACTAGACACTAGGCACTAGGCACTAGACACACAGACACTAGACACTAGGCACTAGACACACAGACACTAGGCACTAGACACTGGTCACTAGTCACAAAGTTAACCAACACATTTAACATGACTAAAAGAAAAAAATACACAATAATAACATTTAATTAAAAAACACATTATCCCTGCATGCACCAATCGGATTGTCCTATTTTTAGACCATTCCCTCTCACTATTTCTATACATAGGTTGCACTCCACACAATTGTTACTATTTTTTTTTATCACAGACACACAGGCACTAGACACTAGACACTAGGCACTAGGCAATAGACACACAGACACTAGACACTAGGCACTAGACACTAGGCACTAGACACTAGGCACTAGACACTAGACACACAGACACTAGGCACTAGACACTAGACACACAGACACTAGGCACTAGACACTAGGCACTAGACACTAGGCACTAGACACTAGACAAACAGACACTAGACACTGGACACTAGACACTGGACACTAGACACTAGGCACTAGGCACACAGGCACACAGGCACTAGACACACACACACTAGACACTAGGCACTAGACACTAGACACACAGACACTAGGCACTAGACGCTGGACGCTGGACGCTGGGCGCTGGACGCTGGACGCTGGACGCTGGACGCTAGACGCTAGACACTGGGCACTATGGACTGTTTCTTTCTTATTTTATTATATCTAAATCTTAAAAAGATGACAGTGGGAAGCATGATGCATCTACATGGGGCTTAGGGTAAGCAAGATGGGCCGTATTCACAGATCCGTTTTTGCATGGAGTTCAATGTGTGTATTTTTAAGATCGGAGTAACTGCGCATTCGTAGTAACTTTATTTACGCTATTTACGTTGAATTTACGCACGGACGTCCATTACACACGTAATTGTAATTCGCACTTGGGGACATACGTGCGGAGGGGCGTGGTTACATGAAAAGTGGGTGGGGGAGGCATTTAAAGGACCATTTGAGGGTGCGGTTAGTTACATGATAAGGGTGCTCTATGTAGGCAGAAGTCAACGAACACCGGTCTGTGTGAGGGAAGTATCATGGGTGTTGGTTTGCCACGTACTTGCATATAATTGCGTACTTTAAACTAAAGAATCTGTGAATACGGATACTTTGATGTCTTTTAATGTTTGATGTTTGTGCCAAAAGGAAACATTTAAATAAATATCATAAATATGTTTAGTTTTGACAATTTTTTATAAAAATACTTGCCATATCCTTTTGTTGTTTTGGCAAATATTGGAGTATCGGGTCTTTCAGAAAACTCCTCGGCATGGTTTATCAGGGCATCTTTTACAGCCTCATAACCACAGAGGATAACCGTCATTTCTGAACCCAAATGTAGGCTGAACACCGGCCCATACTTCTTTGCCAACTATAGAGACAGAGAAAAATGGAAAACAATTAACAAAATCATTTCCCTAACACTAGCACTAACAATGTGACCAGTATGGAGAACAGGACCCGCCAGTTACTTAACGAGAACCCCAATGAAAGAGTGGAAAGTGGAAAAGTTAGTATATAGTTTAAATTCAATAATTAAAACAAATGTAAATTATGCTGAAAACACCATATTAATAATTTTGTGATGTGCAAAGAAATAAAAATTTCAGAATTACCTCTATAAATGTTTTATGAGGTTTTACCGCATCGATCATGTGCAGATTTCCAATGAGTGGTAAAGGCTTTGGTCCTGGGGGAAAATTCTTGATCTGTTTACGATTGTTGAAAACATTGACCAAAAATAGGATGATGACAACAGACACAAGAATGGAGACTGGGTCAATGGCGATCATGTCTTCTGTGAAATCTAAAAAAGGAAGAGGAAAACAAGGTTATTTATTTTATTTATAATACAGTACAAAAGTTCAGGCAGGTGTGGTAAAAATCTTAGAAAAAATGTGTATACTGCAATGCTAGCGTGTATTACCATTAGTATACTACGAGTGTAACAACAGGTAACAAAGTATCAATCCACAAAAAATATAAATAAAGTGTCGCAATTTGCATGATGTGATAATAATAACTCAAAATAATACTGTTGAACGTAAGTGGATAATTTTACACATACATCCTTATATGTCAAATAATTTTCTTAATGAGGGGTATGCATACAAAAAAATAGTTTATCTGTATGGGTTTAAAAATATGTTATATGGCATGTATGATTTTTCTGCCATTACTAATACTATGCTGAGAGTATAACAATAGGTAACAAAGTATCAATAGACAAAAAATAAATAGAATAAATAAATAGAAATGAAAACAAAGTGTTACAATTTATGTGATGTGATAATATAATCCAAAGTAATATTGCTGAACGTTAGTGGATATTCTTACACATACATCCTTATATGTTTAATAATTTTTCTTAATATGTGGTATCATACATAGAAATAGTTTGTCCGAATAGGTTTAAAGATATGTTAATAAATTTATAAATAAATATATAAATAGAATTATGAACTAAATCCTATATACCTCCCAACAAACAATAGACCAGTACATGATTAACACAGAGCTCCTAATATAAAATAATACAGTCCGAATTTTCTCTATAGCTCCCTATTCAGAATATACTTCTATTTCTACATTTCTATTTTCGAATTTTCTCTATAGCTCCCTATTCAGAATATACTTCTATTTCTACATTTCTATTTTCGAATTTTCTCTATAGCTCCCTATTCAGAATATACTTCTATTTCTACATTTCTATTTTCGAATTTTCTCTATATAGCTACTTTTTTCAATTTCTACATTTCATTTCATTTAATGTTGTTATTCATAATTAAATAAATAAATATACTAATAGTTTATTTCATTTAATGTTGTTAATCATAAATAAAAAAACAATAGTCCAGTACATGATTAACACAGAGCTCCTAATATTAAATAATACAGTCCATATATAAAGGGCTCTGGAGAATGCACATAGGGCCAGATCCAGAACTACGCCCGTCTTCCATAGATGGACGTAGTTCAATAAACAGTAGCTAGTGCGCATGCGTAGTAGCTATTGTACATAACCTGCGTATCGTTTCGACAGACGTAGTTCTGGATCCGGCCCATTGTTTGTACTTCTGGACTTGCAAGGTACGCAGGCAAGCTTTGTTCTGTTTGGATGAGTGCCGTTTACCACTCTGTCCCCTTGCTTTGTGCACCTGCTGTATAATTACCTTATAGATTGATTTGAGCCATCTCTATCTTGGAAACATGTTTTAAAGCGTGTCTGGGATGGCAGCTGTGAGGGGGTGCTGTCTCAGAGTGGCTGTTTTGGAGACTTGGGGACCTCTGCAAGAGGTGAGCTCTCAGTTTAGAAATAAACTTGAGAGCTCAGTTAGGGCTGTTATTGTTAATGTATTTTTGCAACTTTGCAATGTGGATTGATACCCTACATGTAATATGATTTATGATTTATTAGCTTTATAGAAATATTGGGAGGATTAAGACCCTGCAACAAACATGTTCCTTAAAGGTATTACAGACCCATAGTCAGGATGGGGGCCGGTATTTGTAAGAAGGGAAAGGCCACATGTTCCTTATTCTGATTATGTGATATACTGTGAGGAGTGGTGCAAGATGGCCAGAGGTCAGAAAATGTGTTTCTTAAGGTGTGGGATGTTTAATGAAGAAAGTTAGAAATTACTGAGAGATGTCTAATAAGTAGCGCAGTGTAGAGAGAACAAATGTTTTTTTTTTGTGCAATATTTGCATAATTGATATGAGCTGTATACAAAATTCAGAATGCAAAAGAAAAAGTTCCACCCGACGCGCCAGCGGCAGAGCCTGCGACCTTCACTACCATCACTTCTCCCACTGGTTTAATTGAAAAGCTGTAAATCCCCATTCATTTCTATTATTTCTACATTTCCATACCGCCACTTCTAAATTTCCATACCGCCACTTCTAAATTTCCATACTGCCACTTCTAAATTTCCATACCGCCACTTCTAAATTTCCATACCGCCACTTCTAAATTTCCATAGCGCCCTTTCTAAATTTCCATACCGCCAATTCAAATTTCCATATCGTCCTTTCTAAATTTTTATACTGCCACTTCTAAATTTCCATACCGCCACTTCTAAATTTTCATACTGCCACTTCTATATTTCCATACCGCCACTTCTAAATTTCCATACCGCCACTTCTAAATTTCCATACTGCCGCTTCTAAATTTCCATACCGCCACTTCTAAATTTCCATACCGCCACTTCTATATTTCCATTTCGACCACTGATCTGAAGTATATTTGAATGTGGTAATAAATGTATTTTGTGAGCAGTTTGAATGGTGAAGTGTGTAAACAGAAGTGTTTGAAATAGCATTTGTAAAATAGTTTTGTGCAAAAACGTTTCTGAAGGTGGTACATTTGATGAACTCTAACAGAACACTGTTAAATTTAAAAGTCAATGTCTTGCAGTTCTGGCAGCACTGTATTTTGTGAACAAGATTGCTGAGAAAGAATGAAAAAAACAGACTTATATTCTGTGATGTTGTGAGTCTGTTTAATTTTTAAATGTTAAACTTCATTAACACTGTTTACGCTTTTTGTGTGCTAGCAAATTTTTAATGTTCTTTGTACCTTATGATATATCAAAACAGTGCCCACTAAATTATATTTGTTTGCACCCCCTGAAATAAGTAGAAACAAAGGGAGAAGATAAGGACCCTTCCCTCGTGGCCACCATTACCCGCATGCTGTGCAACAAACTTGATTGATCGTTGAGAACAGATAGGAGGGGCAGTGAACGGCTCCACCTCAAATCTAGGATTCACCGACTGGGTGTTAGTACCTTTGGTTTAAGAAACTATGAGCAGTGAGGTGTAAACTCTAACTTGTAAATGTAAACTGCGACTAAGTAACTATAACTAAGAACCGAAAAGAAAAACAAAGAGAAAGAAAACAACTGGAAAATTTTAAAAGTCTAATTGCTTAGCTTGTTTATTTTTAAACCCCTAGACCAACAAGACGTAAGATTGTACCTGGAGCATATTATTGTTCTAATGACTAAGGACTGGATTCACACTTACGATTTTGCTACTTTTTGCGATTGAACGATTGAATTGCGCATAAATAGTAACTTTTTTTACACAAGCTACATAGGATTTAGGCACTGAAGTCCTTTGCACATGGATTTGTAAATTGGACTTAGTGACATACGTATGCAGGGACGTGATTGTCTTCCGTGCATGCTTACTTTAGTGAAAGTGGGTGGGGGGGTATTTAAATGGATTAATATGGGCACAGTTTTTCATGTACGCACGTACGGAAGGAAAATACACACATAACTACAGACGTAGACTTATGAAAACATAAGTCACCGAAAATCCGTCCGTGCAAGGGGAGTGTCATGGGTGTTGCCTTTACACACATGTGCGTATATTTCCGTACTTTATACACAGATCTGTGAATATGGCCCTAAGAACTAGGCAGCTAAAAGTGTGATATATCATATGCATATCATGACAGAGTATGCCTGCATACACCCATAGATGCATATCATGACAGAGTATGCCTGCATACACCCATAGATGCATATCATGACAGAGTATGCCTGCATACACCCATAGATGCATATCATGACAGAGTATGCCTGCATACACCCATAGATGCATATCATGACAGAGTATGCCTGCATACACCCATAGATGCATATCATGACAGAGTATGCCTGCATACACCCATAGATGCATATCATGACAGAGTATGCCTGCATACACCCATAGATGCATATCATGACAGAGTATGCCTGCATACACCCATAGATGCATATCATGACAGAGTATGCCTGCATACACCCATAGATGCATATCATGACAGAGTATGCCTGCATACACCCATAGATGCATATCATGACAGAGTATGCCTGCATACACCCATAGATGCATATCATGACAGAGTATGCCTGCATACACCCATAGATGCATATCATGACAGAGTATGCCTGCATACACCCATAGATGCATATCATGACAGAGTATGCCTGCATACACCCATAGATGCATATCATGACAGAGTATGCCTGCATACACCCATAGATGCATATCATGACAGAGTATGCCTGCATACACCCATAGATGCAGATCATGACAGAGTATGCCTGCATACACCCACAGATGCATATCATGACAGAGTATGCCTGCATACACCCATAGATGCATATCAATTCCCTGAGTGTCTTTTCTCAAAGTTTGCTAAATAATTTACAGTCTTTTATGCCTACAGGTGGTTCTGTTTAAATACAATACGTTGATGACCTTCTATAGATACAGTGCTTGAGTGCTTGATAAATTAAAAAATATACTATTGTATTATTTTATTGATACCCTTTAAAAACATATAAATCCTCACATATACATTCATGTTTAGTTACTATACTCAAATTTGAATATTATTAATTCAGAATATGATCATAACCGTGACTGCATGTTACCCAATATGACATTGCACTCCCAGTTCAGTCCTTTCGAAATCACAAAAGGTCATTTATGTCTCGGCTAATTCCCAATGATGTTTAAAGTTCCACCGATATTACCTTGTATTCCCAGGGAAAGTTCTTAAATGATTTGGCAGATGATGAGAAATATACTATGAGGACCTTCCGGGTGGCCAGTCCAGTGTAATCTTTCCACAAATCGTTGTATTGCAATAGAAATGAGTACTGAACACCGGATCCCGTAATAGTGGATTTCACATGCATCAGCAAGCTCCTGGAGTCCAAAAACACGGCTCACAATTTTTTTTCAGTGGTTTTACTATTGGAACAGGCATTTGGTAGAGATTGACAGCACCAAGTACAGTACTAATAGACCTTTCACGCATTGTGTCCATATGCCACAGACTTTCTTGCTTTGAGAAAGTCTGTGGAAATGCATTAGAATCAGAAAGAGTAAGTTTAAATAAATGTTATACAGTAATTAACATGTACAAAACATATGCCCCATAGCGCAAAGAACAACATGTCTCTGATCCAGAAAAAGCTTTAGGGCAAAGGTCATGGATAACAGAAGATGAACATTGTCAGTAAGAAGTAAATCTGAACATTTAATTTAGAGAAAAGTATAATTCTATCACAAGATGTGCTTTTTTGGTAATCATCAAAAAATGTTTGCTTATTTTGTTGTACATTAATAGACAAGGTGAGAAATATTTACTTATCTTGTCAAAGTCTGTTATATATTAATAAATGAATACATCAGAAGACTCTGTATAACTGTATAAAAATACATGTTAGAAATGATGATGTTGTTATGCATTTGACCCTTAGTTGTGCCACATCACACTCAGTTAAGTGCTGTATCCATTAATAAATATATAATTAGGAAACAATATGTGACACAACATTTGCCGTGCTCATGCACAGTAAATAAAAACGGGTGAAATTACGCCATCGGCTAGCGTACTTGGCTTAGGATCTGGCCCAATGTGACTGAAATTTATGATGATACTTTTCGTTATATTGCACATGAATTATAGGCATTAAAAAATGAATGCTTACAACATTGATTAGTTCTGGACTATTTAACAACTCAAACTGGAAGATATTGTTTAATTCTTGAAACTGAACTTGGAGTTCATCGATGCAGCTATTTAATCAATGACACTAAAAAACCGGAAACTGTAATTGCAAAACATATGAATGAGGTCCATAATATGAAAGAATCATTTCTTAAATTATGATAAAGACTCTGAAAATGATTTATGGTGGACCCCGATACCTGGATCCCTGGATGTTGGATAACAAATATATTTTATTATCTTATAAAACTGATCATTTTGAGTGGAGCCGTAGTATTGCTTATATATGCTTTTTATAAATGTGGAATTTGTTGTTTTCAAAGAATTGCTAGAAAAAAGAGCCATACAAATAACATTTAATTTATGATTATGACAGAACATTATGTCCTTATAAAATAATATAGCACATGTAAAAATATATAT
>WWET01003461.1:37983-50260 GCA_011038615.1 Limnodynastes dumerilii | reverse complement strand
ATGTGAAGATCAAACAAACAAAAAAGAAAGAAAGAAAGAAAGGGAGAATATGTGAAATAATTAGTGAACATATAATAAATATGGTGAATACTCAAAGTGATCAATCCTTCTAACTCAGACAAATAATAAAAAAAAATGCCAAAAGAAGGAGAATATTCTAGAACTATAGAGATAAGAATTGCAATGGTGTGGACCTATAATCCTCTTACAGTTCCGTGTGCAGTCTAAGAGAACGTGTCCGTGCACAAACCGTGAAACAAGTATTCCTTAGGACCCTGAAGCCGCGACTCCGGTGATGTAGTTTGGCTTCCCCGGATCGAAGGTAAACTCAGTGAAGATCGCTGGTAATACTGTTCTTTTCACGGGAATAAAGTCTTAAGACGAGTTGTGCACATAAAGGCTGGATGTATCTAGAATTCTCTTTCTTAAAATAAATTCCTGCGATATGGTCACCTCCACGTAGGAGTCGTGCACGGACGTCTCTGTGTATATGTAAGAGAAAAAACTTCCAATGTATAAGATTGTAACTGACAATATTTATTAAGGAACAGCAATTTATAACAAAGAAACAAGATAAAGTCAACACAGTAAAAAACAAATCCCCCAAGGGGGGAGCCCCGTACCAGACTGCCGAAGATGAATATGATGATGGATGACCCAGGACTTAGACACCTTTACAACAGTCTGTCAGGAACTCGACCACCCCAGAAACAACACCACCAACAAGTTTCGACCTCAAGTCTTTTTCAAGGCAGTGGGGATAACAGGTAAGTGCCCAGGTATATATAGGGGACTTCCATTTTAAATTTGCATACAAATTCATATTGTATCAGCTAAATAACTCAAATATGAAGACACATCGCTTATACAATATAACATAGTGTTCAGACAGTAAGATTGAATAAAAAAAGATTAATTTATATAAGATAACGGTCACGTGGTATGCACATTAAATCTATAACTTCATCAGATAATAGCTAAGAAAGTAGTATTTCATATAATTCCACCATGAACTTATCTGGTATTAAACTCGGAAAATAAAATCAACTATTGGGGATAATAAATAGAATGTGACATATATACTGCGGCGAGTCCTGTATTTTAGAAGGGGGCGGGACACAGCTACAGAGAATGACATATATATCAACAAAGAGGAAAAACATAAATTGGTGATACAGAAGTAAAATATCAAAGTAAGTAGAACGTAACAATCTTACTGATCTATATTATATTCAGGGTATGAATACCGGTCCGAAACAGAGGGTGAAGAACTGATATACATAAGAGATCACACGGGATGGTAATATAAATGAATTGCTGATTTAAAGCAAAAATGAGAGGTGCCGATGAAAAATTAGACAGTGGCCCTGATTCAGAGACTGAAAATAAGAACTTAAAGTTACACCTGGGCTAAACCATGTTGATCTCAGGGGAGTCAAATTTCATTTTGTTGCAACAGCATTATAGTTAAAAGGTGATCTTTCCCAGCTCAAGTCTAATTAGCAGTTTAAAAGTGAAGCTGATCAGGTATCTGTGTGCAATAAGTAAAAGCAAAGCATTCTCCCTGCATGCATAGAATAAAATTATCTTGACTCCCCCTGAAATCTACATGGTTTTGCCCAGGTGTAACTTTAAGTTCTTATTTTCAGCCTCTGAATCAGGCCCAGTGTGTCTAATTATCTGTGACTAAAACTCAGAGGGTGTGAGAAGGAATACATTTGTATATAGAAACAACTAATTAATAGTAAACCATCCAGAGACATAATAACATACAGCCGACTCTCTAATAGGATCCTACTATCCATAGAATAAATAGAAACCTGATATAAATCTGATTTCTGAAATTAGGAGCTAAAATATATATAAGAATGATAGATGACATATAGATTCCGTATTAAAAAATGAAAACCCTGAGTTCATATATTAAAACAACCAATTTATAATATACCATCTTGAGATGTAACAACATACAACTAATTAACTAATAAGATCTTATCCATAAAATAAAAAGAAGCCTAATACAAATCTAATGTATGGAACTATAAACTAATGTAAAAATGGTAAGTAACATGTAAATAGTCTATTAGAGGTTGAAAATACTAAGCACGATCCAATAAACATCTTATTTAAAGATATAATAAAACTCATACTTTAAAGGGGTCCTACTATCCATAAAAAATAAATAGAAACCTATATTCGTATGTGAGAAATAGATCAAGTGATGTGGGTACAATACATATAGAGAGGGATTGGAAGGGATATAGCGGCCGTAGTAGACCAGGTTTGCCCCAAAGGGGCCTCCCCAGATATGTTGTTCCTCAAGGAGGCCCATATAGAGGTTGGCATAACTTGGGGTGAACCTGATTCCAGGTCTACTTTGGCCACTATATCGATGACCTTTTCTTTATTTGTGATGGTGATGGTAGCACAATTGATAAATCCATGCAGCACCTTAATAAGAATAGCTACAATCTAAAATTCACCCACCAATACAGCACCACTTCAATTAATTTGACATCATGGTCGTGGTCACTGAGCAAATCTACTTTTCAAAAAGAAGTAGCTACTAATCACTTTCTTCAGTTCAATAGTTGTCATAAGAAAAGCTGGCTGAGAGGTGTACCCGTCAGCCAGTTTATAAGATTACGACATAACTGTTCCACACTAGATGCATATTATATTCAAAGTAAACAATTAATAAATTGCTTCCATACACAGGGATACCCATTAGTTATCATTTTAAAAGATTATCTGAAGCAGAACAGAGAGACAGGAATTCCTTAAGTGGTTTTCAGGAGAGCTAGGAGCCTGAAAAACCATCTGGTTCACAGCTTCCTTAAAACCCCCAGTTCCAATTATACCTCTAACCGGCTACCTGATAAACCAATGTTTTTTTTTAGATATGCACAGAGCCGCTGTGGTATGTGTAAGTTAGCCGAACATAAAGCTACCCAGCTCGTGTCCTTGGTTAAATCAGAAAAAATTTGACTTTAAGGGGTTTATCACATTTGCAGTTCTCAGAATGTTAGTAGAACCAAAAGGCAGCTTCATGTTCGTTTTGGGGAGCACTGCAGTAACATCCTTAAGAATAATAGACTCCATTCCCTATCCAGACATATTAATCAACATCATGGAGGGAAAATGGAGTATTAGAGGTATTGAAGTTGTCCAAAAAACAGCAAGAGGTGGTGATCAGTATGCCCGTGTCACGGCTAGAGGGTTTTGTGAATCCTTGTCGGGTACCAGGGGAGTAAGTGGACGAGCTGGTGTGAATTGAAAGCAAGCGGGTTTAATGTAAGTTTGTCGCATGGGATACAGCACAATGAATAAAGGTTAGAGAAGGCAAGGCAATGTCCAATAACAGTGAAATAGGACCGGCTATGCCGGAGTGAGGTGCTATGCCGGAGTGAGGTAGTAATACCGCAAGTCCGAATAGTGAAATGCTGGATGGGCGAGTTAAGGTGCGCCGGGTTGGCGTGACGAGATGCGCTGGATTGGCGTGACTAGGTGCGCCGGATTGGCGTGATGAGGTGCGCAGGGTTGGCGTGAAGAGTTGCGCCGGATTGGCGTGACGAGGTGCGCCGGATTGGCGTGAAGAGGTGCGCCAGATTGGCATGACGAGGTGCGCCGGATTGGCGTGACGAGGTGCGCCGGGTTGGCGTGATGAGGTGCGCCGAGTTGGCGTGATGAGGTGCGCCGGATTGACCAGGACTGGATTAGGATCAGGCTCAGGCTCAGGATCACCAGGACTGGAGCAGGGTCAGGCTCAGGCTCAGGATCACAGGACTGGATCAGGATCAGGCACAGGAACACCAGGACTGAACCAGGACACCCGTACAATTAGCATTCCTCCCCTCTTCCACCTTGTGTCACATTCTGTATGCATCTCGCCCCATACCCCAATAATTCCAATGCAAACAACTTTCACTAAAAATGTAATACTTTATTTCAATAATTAAAATTCCAGAGCATCTATCCCGAAGAAGTATGTTTACATCTTATGGTGTCCATAAAAGGTAACTACAGGTATAAGGTAAATAAAGAGCAATTCATTAATCATACATAGCTGTATTTTACCCATTAATTCAGTAACTTTATTGGTGTGATATTTTATATACTATGCTGCACATTCATCATTTTCACCATTACTTTGCTTTCTTGTGATTTCGTATGGTCCCTTTCACTTTTCACATCTGTCTGTCATTATCTTCTTCCTTTTGGCCAAAATTTTTATGATCAACATAAAAAGGAGAGATAACAAAAGACTAAAAACTAAAGCAAAAATATAGTAAAGAGGAAGAAATGGATAAAAGGGATTCGGGGTCAGGATAGTCAAACAGGAAGATCAGTTTTGAGTTAATGGGCTGGATCTGATACTATACTACTATACTATATTAAAAGAGAACACCCACTTGTGCATTAGCTTAGTTTAGGCTCTATCTCACCTTTTACTTAATAAATTGATCGAGCAGCTTCCATTCTGGTTTTATTCTATCTCACCTTGTGTCTGAATTCCTTGGAATACATTACCATCGGTTATACGTATATTGGAAAGTGTAAGGTGGCCCCGTTAGTAGTGCACTGTTCTACTTAAAGTGGTCATATTGTAAAGGCATGAAAGTATGAATAGTGCGGCTCTGCGTTTGTGGATATATCTGAATCCATTGACCAAGATGCTAATAAAGTGTTTTAGAAATACTTTTAAAGTAATACCTTTAAAGATGTATAAAAACCTATAACTTCTTTCATTCATGCAGCAGCAGCTTGAGAAAGTGTGGTGTCCAGTCAAATAATCTATCTGTTACTCTACCATAATATTTGCATTTGCTTTCTTTCTCCTCCTTTTAAATGTATGTTGTAACTTGTGCATTGTAATGTCATTATCTGTGCCGCAATGCAAGAGCGTTTCTCATATATTGTTAACTGAGCAATAAAAATGTATCATTAGTTTTAAACTCTAGCGAACTGATTGGACAGTCTATTATTTTTTTTTATTAATAACAGATCTTTACAACCATTAGAGCAGTGTTTAAGCTTCACTAAAGGTTCAGAAACTACATTTATTCTCCAAAGTAGAAAATACATTTCTAGCAGACATTCCTAGCAGACTAAAAAAAAAAAAATAACTTTGCTGTAAAAGTTTAGTTGCGAGGTATGGCAATGATTTCATGAGGCGATGGTGGGTTGGTAAGCCCAAATACTGGGGTGAGGTCAAGTTTAGCTCCAGGTGGAGCCTGAAATGTGAAGTTCTGTAGAAGGTTTGTAAAGAACAAAAAGATCTCGGTCTTCGCGAGGATCTCTCCGGCACAGCTTCTCTTACCTGTATAAAACATAACCAGGGAATGTTAGTCAGCTATACACTAGTGTGTGTGAATAATAGAAGCATTCAATACACTCTTATTAAAAAGAATATAATATAGTGATGTGTAGAAATCCAGTTTATTTCTATGTACTGTCATGCTGGAACATGATGAAGAGGGTTGCACATGAATTGCACATTTTCCTCTATTTATTGGAATTTTCGCTCATAGGATAAATGTTATGTTAAGCAGGAGATCAGTTACTGCCAGATCATGCATCCCATCATCTTCTCCACACATTTTAATGATTTGGTTGGAGTAAGTCATGATATCACTCTATAATAAGATAAAATAATAGAATTTGCTCATCAGTATGGCCTGGCTGTATGCTTCACTCCTATGTGAATATATGTGCTATGGTGCGCTGCAGGGAGACATTGAGTAAAAAAGTCCAAAGGATAAGAGGCACTCATAGACGAGGGAGAGGGAGATCCAATTAACACTTAGGGCCAAAGGGCCTGATCCAGACCTACGCCGATGCGCTGTGCTTACTAAAGCACAGCGTATCGGCGTTTACTTACCCTGACACTCCCCCTGTGCGGGCGTATGGCCCCTTCCTTACGCCGGCGGAAGGCTACCCTAACTTCTGCCTGCATAAGGAAGGGGCCATACGCTCGCACAGGAGCGTATGGCCGCTTAGCCCGCCCTCCTACCCTCATTTAACTACCTCCCCCCTCCCACCTACACTAACCTGAATGTTGGGACACTGGAGGACGTCCCCTCCAGCGTCCCTACGGCGCTGCTACGGACACCCGATTCACGATAGGGCGTTGCCGTAGTGATGCGGGCAACATCTGCCCGGCGCATACGCAGTTCGGCTGAAAAGCCGATCTTACGCTTACGCCCGCCATCCTAGTGACGGCGGGCGTTATTCTGGATCAGCCCCAAATTTACTAAGCTGCGGGTTTGGAAAAGTGAAGATGTTGCCATTAGCATCCAACTAGATTGTAGATCTCATTTTCCTATTCCATACAAGAGAATGTCAGCTAGAATTTGATTGGTTGCTATGGGCAACATCACCACTTTTCCAAACCCGCAGCTTAGTAAATATGCCCCTTAGTGGTATTTGTTGAGTGGGATAAAATAATAAACATCAAAAGAGAGCACTGTGCTCTAAGTGTAGGGGATATTAGTCATCAATATAAATTACAATACATACTATGGGCTGGATCCAGACCAACGAACATCTCACAGACGTTCGTGTTCTATAGTTACTACAGCGTAGCAGGGAGTTCACGCCCCTACACTCCCCACTCAAGGTAGTAAAATCTGGACACACTTACGTGTCCAGATTGCTACCCTAAAAATTACAACTTTTAAGTCCGCAGAATAGTTGCAATGGGCCTTCCCAAGCCCCGCTCCCTAATTTAAATGCTTATCTTCGCTTATATGGCGGAGATTCGGCATACATAAAGCACTGGCCGGCCCCTTTAACGTACCGACCAGCGTACGTAACTAACGTTACGTATGCCAGCCTGTACGCTAATGTAGCTATGATGTGCACATGTGCACATCATAGCTGCCAGTGGAATTACGCACACACAGGATCTGGGCCTATGTGCGCAACATCTTAGTTATGGTGATTTTATTTAATAGCCATATACTGAGAAATACATACATAGGTTTATTCATCTGGTGCACGGCCTAAAAATCTCTAAATTACACATACATTAAGCCTAGGTCACCAATAGGCTTATCAGGAGTGTGCTGCCCTGATCAACATCGGGTTGTGATAAACCAAAAAGAAGCCACCTGGCTACTGAGGTATAAATATTGGATTGCGCTGGTTACCTAATGAGAAGGGAAAGAATGTTACCTAATGAGAAGGGAATGAATGTTACCTAATGAGAAGGGAAAGAATGTTACCTAATGAGAAGGGAATGAATGTTACCTAATGAGAAGGGAATGAATGTTACCTAATGAGAAGGGAATAAATGTTATCTAATGAGAAGGGAATGAATGTTACCTATTGAGAAGGGAATGAAGGCTTCAATCTTCTTGAAATTTCCTTCTGAATCGAGAAAATGTTCTGGGTAAAACTCTTCTGGTTTCTCAAAGTAGGCTTTCTCTTTCAGAGCAGAGGACAATATTGCAAAGACGGTGGTTCCCTGAGGGGAAACATAAAAAATTCTGGAATCAAAATAAGAATTGCTGCTTCTCTTGAACACAAAGAACCATATTCATACTTAATAGGGAGTTAGGTGTGGACAGATCCGCATCTAACTCACCCGTCCTGCCCTTAATCCCGCCCCCCATTTTTAGGAACCTTATGGCACTTAAGAGTACCATAGGACTTCCTTAATTTACCATGTGTAGTTTCCTTCTTAAAAAAGAAAATACATACCAAGAAATCCCCCCTCCCTTCCCGGCTAATCTACATCCCTTCCCCCTCCCCGCCCAATATACATCCCTCCTCCCCTCTCCACCTAATCTACATCCCTCTCTCCTCCCCGGCTAATCTACATCCCGTGCCCTGTCCTCCTACATGTGGACTTAGGGATTACAAATTCTGTATGGCATTTCAGTGTAAGTATGAATACAGTCCAAAGTTTCCAGTTATTATCACATATCACTTAGGCCTGGTACACACAATTCTTTGTTGATTATTGTGCCAATCACACAATGGATCGTATTTACAGATAAGAGTGAGTTAGGTGGGTCGTATCCATTTTTAGGAACCTTATGGCACTTAAGAGTTCCATAGGAATTCCTCAAGTAACTGTGCGTGTTTTCCTTCTTACGAAGGAAAATACACATATAGAACGGCTGTCCCCACTCTCCCTGGCTAATCTACATCCCTCCCCCCTCCGACTTCTAATTATGTCCACCCCGAGGCAGCATTAGCACACCTCCTTCGGACTAAACTACTCCATGCGGTCTTTAAAGACATCACAGAGTCAATATATGGACCTACTCATGCATAGTAGTGAGTCATTTCTGGAAATTCCAAGCTTAAGAAGCCGGAGCTTCTTGAGTGTGAATTCGGCCCCAAAGTCCCTGCGCAGGGTTTACAAGAAATTGAAAGAAAGAAAACTATTCAATATAGATTTCATAATCATGTGTTATGTATCCACTTTTAATACTCTTATATCTGCTTCAAACTCTGAATACATGCGGAATACATGAATAATATGAAGGCATCTTTGATCAGGAGCTGAAGCATCATTGGAGCAAACAAGATCGAGTGCTAAGACATAAAATTGCCTAATGCTTCAGCGACATGAGTGACCAGGGACTGACTTTCTGAAATGACAGTGCTCTTCCTTGTAGAGACATCGGTAAGGGTCAGGCTGCGGGGAAAGAAGAGTCATGGAAGGGGAGGGTTAGAGTAAGGATTAGGGAAAGGGTTGGGTTAGACTTATACTTACCTTTCAGAACACCGTCTTTGGTGCTCCAGGGATCGATTGCTTTCCCTCTAAAATACAGAGTCTGTATTTTATCCCCTGAGGAAATCTGAACTAGCCAACAAGGCTAGAGAACAAAACGCGTAGAGTCATATAGTACTTTTACCATTTTGAAAGCATTCCATTTAAATCATCTTGCCCAAAGGCCTCATTTACAACAACACAGTCGGGATTTGCAAGAAAGTAACAGGCCACAGCAGTGGTTAGAATCAATCCTCCACAGTGGGTGAACGCCTGAAGAGAGTCTGCACTATTGATTTATATACAAGGCTTTTATGATGTGTAAATCTGGTACGCATATTCTATGTAAAAATCCCAAGTAAACTGTTGTTTTTTAAAAACTGTTATGGTGGTTTGTGATTATGTTGCCTATGCTTAAGTTATAAGGGATCCATCAGATTTGTATGAGTAGTAGAAGCCGCATATACTGTACCTCTATTTTCCCTTATTGTCTCCTGTATATCTGTATATGTTTTGTATGTTTACTTGAGGACTTTATTGACATCTTGCAACAATGCCCAATGTTTTTGATTTCACACTAATCACGTCAGCAGCCGCCGTTACCATGGGTTACAAAAGGTTTGTGTATTTACACTCATTATACAAATCTCTTAAACAATATCTGGATTTGTGCTATAACTCAAGAGGTCTTAAAAAGCAGGAGAAATAATGTCTCGCTCTCTCTCTCTATCTGGTCAGGAGTTACTGCTGAGTGCCCCACTCCCTCCCTTCTTACCTCCACTTCATCTTTCCCTTTATTGATGGGGAATACTGGGGAGACTGCAGATACATGATGGGGATACTGGGGAGGCTGCAGGCACATGATGGGGATACTAAGCAGGCTACAGACACATGATGGGGGATACTGGGGAGGATGGAGACACAGGATGGGGGATACTGGGGAGGATGGAGACACATGATGGGGGATACTGGGGAGGATGGAGACACATGATGGGGGATACTGGGGGGAGGCTGCAGACACATGATGGGGGATGCTGGGGAGGCTGGAGACACATGATGGGGGATACTGGGGAGGGTGGAGACACATGTTGGGGGATACTGGGGAGGGTTCAGACACATGATGGGGGATACTGGGGAGACTGGAGACACATGATGGAGGTTACTGGGGAGGCTGCAGACATATGATGGAGGAATACTGGGAAGACTGGAGAGACATGATGGGAAATGCTGGAATGACATGAATGGGGAATAATGGGATGCTAGAGACACCTGTTGGGCAATACTGGGCGAGGATGGAGACAAATGAATAGGGAATTATTTTCCCGGGCCTTTGATTAGTATAAATTATAAAGTTTAAGAGTCTTAAATAATAGACAGAAATTTAAAAATATACTATATGTGATTTGGCAAGATGTCATAAATGGGGATGCAAGTATAATAGAAAGTTCTTTGTGAAAAATAATTGGACACAGAGGACCGGATTCAGAGATCCATATTTGAAGGCACGCAATTATACGCACACACGCCACAAGGTAACACCCATGACACTCCCCTTACATGGGCGTGTTGTCGATGACTTACGCCACCATAGATCACCCTTATCCCTACATGTGTAGTTAGGAGCGTACGTTAAGGTACGTATGTGCATATCTATCTAACCGCGCCCTCAAATGCCCATTTACCACCCACCCGCCCAGTCACACGTAACTTTGAACGTACGGATTTAAATCCCACCCCTCCGTTTGTATGTCCCAAAGTGCGATTTACAGGTGCGTGCCAAATGGACTTCCGTGCATAAATAGTACGTAACTTGCATGGAAAAAGTTACTACACATGCGCAGTTGATCCGATCCTAAAAATATGCACGCAACTCCACGCAGAAACGTATCTGTGAATCCTGTTCAGAAATTGAATAATATATTACATGTGATTTGGCAAGATATCATACATGTGGGTGCAAGTATAGTAGAAACATATGAAGTTTCACACTAATGTGGCCTTTTTTCTGCTCTTCCTGGGCCTGATTCAGACTTAAGAAAGTTCTTAAAATAAGAACTTAAAGTCACTCCTGGGCAAAACCTTGTTGTTTTCGGGGGTGGGGGGGGAGTCAAGTTAATTGTATTCTTTGCATGCAGGAATACATCTTTGAATTGCTTACTGCACACAGATACTGACCAGCTTTACTATCACACTGTTATTTAGACTTGGGCTGGGAAATATCACCTCTCAACACTAGTACTGTTTGCAACAGATGAAACATGACTCCCCTGCAATCAACATGGTTTAGCCCAGGAGTGACTTTAAGTTCTTATTTTAAGAACTTTCTTAAGTCTGAATCAGACTCCCTATTATGATCCAAACAAATGCGACCAATTTCAACATTGCACGCAAGGACATTACAGGACTTACAAAAAGAAACATAAAAAAGACACTCACTTTTTTCCAAAACTGATGAATATAAATTGGGCTCCTCAGTTTGCAAAGATGTGTCCGTAGCACTTGAGTCCACCTTACTGTCGTCATCCTCAAACATTAGATGAGAAGAAGGCCGGGATGGTTTGCTTGAAGTTTGAGAACTGTGCTCATGGCCGGTAATAGAGGAGGAAAGCGCTATTGGGTTGCATGTAGCAATGTTCCCAAATATTGAACTACACAAATCAAAGAATGACCAATGCACTCTTCCACTGCCACTCTTTTTCCGTTCATCATGTATTTTTCTGAATTGGTTTTTTTTTTAAAGCTTTTAACTTGTTAACCACTTGTTTTGACTATACCTCTCTCCTCCAATTTTTTGGGAAATGTTGTGATATATATGGGCGTCCTTCACGGTGCCCGAAATTTGCTCCCTAATAATCTCTTCTCCCCTAATATGCAGCAGCTCATAAATCTCATCCTCCCCCCAGTGTGCTATCTTCCTATCTGAGGAACGGCAGCATATGATTACATCATCATATGCTGCCTGTTTCTGCATCCAGTTGGGAGGCAATGTGAGAGACCCGAGTAGAAAACAACCCTGGACCTTTCACATTGCCACCATTCCCGGGTAGGACCCGGGAATAACCCTTCTTTTTTGCTGGGTCGAAGTTCTGGGTTATTTGGCCCAGGTCGACCATAAGTGGTGGTTACCCAGGTTTTGCCGAGGGTGGTGATGTGAAAGGGTTTTAGTGTTGTATCTCCTACTGAGGAACTATCTGAGGAAAAACAGATAGAAATACAAGACGTATGAAATAATTTTACAATTGAAAGATATTATTTAGGAAGACTCTTTAGTTTTATAAACTGTATTTGTATTATTTGTATTTTTTTTATGTAGTGCCTGTATTATTAGGCCATTAATAAGTATAAGTTCCACCTTTCCCGGCCATTTCCTGTTTTCATTATATAATGTTTGGCAGGGAGCACCAGACCTGTTTTTTGTTCTTTGTACTTATTCATAGAAACATAGAAACATAGAAACATAGAAAGTGACGGCAGATAAGAGCCACATGGCCCATCTAGTCTGCCCATTTGTTTATTGAAAACTATACTGACCCTAGACCCTATTTACCCTCA
>WWET01003461.1:15467-36898 GCA_011038615.1 Limnodynastes dumerilii | reverse complement strand
ACAGCTCCCCTTTTATCTAATACTTTACTGACCCAGTCAAAAAATTCAATAAGATTTGTTTGACATGATCTTCCCCCAGTGAATCCATGCTGCTTGGGATCTTGTAAGTTACTGGATTCAGTAATTCAGTAATCACTTTTGATCCTTGGCTGCACCTCTTCCATTTACATATACACTTGCCACATTTCTTATATATATTTGATTAGAAGCGCAGCCTTGTGTTTTTTTGTTGCTGTTACTCATTTACTTTGGGAGCCTGACCTCTCCCCAATATTACGACTGCATACTTTGAAATGGCAGGAGTACATTATGTATGCAACGCCATCACTCCCAAGGTTCTTTTAGAGGCAGAGAGCTGGGACAGCCATAGTTCCTTCTCCTAAAACAATGTGACTTAATCACAGCAATACTGAAGTGAAGTAGTAAATAATTCATACACCGCTCACCTTTGGAATAAAGTAACCTCTGAATGTGACATCTTGAGTAGTTGCATGGGGGAGACTGCTTGATGTAATATCAGCAAACCTCTGAATCTCATGGACAACGGCGTCAGTGTACGGCATTAGTTTCCTGTGCTCGGTTTGTGGTTGAGCCGATCCAATCACTCTTTCTATTTCACGTTGCACTTTTTCTATAAAAAAAAAAGAGATGTCTCATAAGTACAATAGATGGAGTGAGAACATGCTCCCAATAGTGTGATTCAGGGGCAAAAGGTGACAGACTGGGGCCCCATAGCAAGGAGGCGGGGCCCGAGTCAGGATAGAAGGGACTAGGTGGAGCAAGGTGAGACTGGGGGCAAATATGAGCAGGATCAATGCCTGACAGAAGCTGTGAAAGGCTGACAGCTTAAAACAGCACTTGGCATTCATGTATCTCAGCTGCGTGCTGTTTTAAGTTGTCAGCCTCTGATAGTTTGCTCACAGGGCAGGGGATGTAACTGCCATGGGCCCTTCTCTTCTCCAGGCCCCGTAGCAGCCATACCCTTGCACCTCCTGTAGCTAGTATAATGTATTGTATGCACTATGCATGGCCAGAGGAGAAGCACATAAAGCTACAGCTATTCAGACTAGAACGCAATGCACAGCTGTGACTGCTTGCGATTGCACGGGAGATACCGGGAAGAGGGGACTTACTTAGGTCATTTACAGTAAGGGTGTGTTTCTGCAAATAGCCGAAACTGCCACGCACATTCTCAGCTAGACTGGAAAGACTTCACTGCCCAGGACTACTGGTTCAGCCTTGTGATCACTTTGTAAAGGTATGGAAATTGTGAGGGCCCTGGTAAACCATGCGATGCATGCTGCATTTTTATAAATATATATTTTATTTAAGATTATTTAATTTGTAGATTTACATTGTCAATGAATAGAGAATATTTGCATGACAGATAACCAACATTTGCACTACACACAACAATGAAGTGATGTAGGGCTGTATTCACACTTAAGAAACTTGTGCTTCTTCAGTGCGTAGAATTGAGAAACGAGCCTTACGCATGCGTTGTAGCTCATTTACACAATCTATGTACTATTTAGGTACGTAAATTGAGTATGTGCGATCTTTAAAGACCACACATACTTTAGGCAATAGAAAGAGGCGCGGCCACGGCAGCCTCTGGGAAGATTTAGGAAGAGTGGGATAGGGAGGTATGGTAAGGAGCCGGGGAGGGCGGGGGATTTGAAAGACTGTTTGTATAAACAGGAATTTAGGGAAGCCCTATGCACTCTTAAGTGCCCTTAAAAAAGGGGGAGGTGACAGGGGAGGAAGCTTTAAGATAGGTGCGGATACATGTTTATATATATGTTTATCCACACCTTCTTATAGCTTTCTTAAGTTTAAAACCGGTCAATGAATGGGTAAAAGAAAATAATTTCACTGTGCTTGACAGTTAAGTGACCATATGCAAAAGATCAAACTTAGGTTCTCATCTGCATCATACCCACAGCCAGAACCATTTCTGGGATGAGGCCATATAGGCATATGCATAGGTCACCATCGCTCCATGGTGCTTAAAAAGGGGTTGGCTTCAATCTTTTGCTTAACAGTTTGAATTATGTTTAAGGCGTCATCTTCCATACACAAGTCTTACTTTGGATTTCTGGATATTTCATCATTATCAGGAGGCCCCATCGCAGAGTAGTGGAGGTTGTCTCCATCCCAGCAGAAAACAGATTGTTGACCAGTACAACTAAGTTGTCATTGTGATAATACAAAGTAGATTCTGGTTTTCCCTAAAATATACAAATGGGAAAATCTTTTAAAGCAATTGTTATGAGCAGCTGCTCACAAGGGCTTTGAGTCTAACTATGGATTTACAAACAGTAAAAAGAAAATAGAAACTCTGGCGCTAAATCCAAGCTGTGTGGGGGAAGTATGCACTTTCCCCAAAGGCAAAACAAACAAATTTAAAACCACAGCGAAACTCAACTAAAAAACAAAAAAAATGTGGATAAATGAATGTAATAAAATACAATGAATCCAAAAAATATATATGTATAAATAACTGAATTCACTGGTGCAACCAAGTAGCTAAATCCAAAATTTTATTCATACATAATAAAAAGTATAGTAAGGCATAAGATAAATAAAATGATAGCAGCTGCTATAACATGATTAAATGAATCTGCTAGGTACCAATTGATTCAATAACTATTGCTAAAGTCCAAATAGACCTTCCACAAGTTCTATAAATGGCTTGGAGTTTATTCAAATAGGTGCCCCAAGGTAGGATGATTTCATCAGAGTATATATCCGTTGCAATGGAGTCTTAGAGATTAGTATATACAATGTTGCAAATAGTAACAAATGCAGAGATGGTATATTGTAGTACTCACAACCCTGGTCACTGTATTAGTTGCAACCTGAAGATATCGCAGAGATGTCCGTCACAGTAGTGAGTAGAATATGGTGAAGACAGAGAACGTATGATACTCGTTAAATGCTGTTTAGTCTTCCGTTGTGGCGGGTTAGCTCAGGCAAGAGCACGCCTATGGAGATTTACGGACGCTGCAGGTCAAACAAGCCGCACTGAATGGAAGCGGCGGCAAGCTGCAAGTGCAGCTGATGTAACACGTGTTCTCCCCAGAGCACGCCTATGAAGATTTACGGACGCTGCAGGTCAAACAAGCCGCACTGAATGGAAGCGGCGGCAAGCTGCCAGTGCAGCTGATGTAACACGTGTTCTCCCCACACCGAGGGAATACAACTGTTTTTGCGGAGCGTGAGAGAAAAGTCTTCACCTCTTCAAGTGGTTGAAATCTGCAATAGTGTGCTTTCAGGTCTGTTCAGACTAGCAAAATGCGAGTGCAGAGATTCAGAATAGCAGCGGTAAGAGACCGACAATGTAAACAATGGCTTACGCGTTTCGTCTCGCCCCCGGGACTTTCTCAAAGCTGTGTCTACTAACTATGGATTTAGTATTCAATTAAACCCCTGATGGAGCATAAAGACTTGGTTGCAAACCCATAACAGATTGCGGCACCTGGTGACAACTTCTAGAGGTAAGTGTTGAAGTCCATACTGGGAATGAGTACCAGCAGAATTATAAAGACAGACAAGATGCACACAGCACAAAACACAGAGCTACTGGTACCCAGGTACTATATGAAGAGTAACAGAGAAACTCAGTTCCTGAAAAGGAGGAGATACAGTACAGCTAGTAAACTAAGGAGACCCAGATGGAATAAGGAGCGAGTGAAGTAATGCCTTGTGTGCAGAGCACAATAGGTGTGCATCTCCAAGGAGGACTGAAGAAAAAAGTACTATATAGCAAAGTTCCAGAAACTGACCATGCATAATACAGTACAGTAAGTGTACAGATGAACAGAGTAAATGTGCCAGGTGTAAAATAGTACAGGAAAAGTACCAGTAACATAGAAACATAGAAAGTGATGGCAGATAAGAGCCACATGGCCCGTCCAGTCTGCCCACTTGGTTATTTAAAACTATACTGACCCTAGACCCTATTTACCCTTAACTTAGTTTAAGATTTAGGATATCCTTATATTTATCCCAAGCATGTTTACACTGTTCTACTATGTTACCTCTACCCCCTCAGATGTTGGGCTATTCCATTTATCTACCACCCTTTCAGTGAAGTCATTTTTCCAGACATTTCCTCTGAATCTACCTCCTTCCAGTTTATATTCATGCCCTCAGAACCCTGGGGTAATCCACTTGTTACATTACCATCCCCAGAAGGAATTCCATTTACTACAACCCTCTGTTGTCTATCCTGTAACCATGAATGTATCCATGCAATTATCTTTAATTCCAATCCCAAAGTTTCCAGCTTATTTAACATTCTGCGATCTGCCACAGTGTCAAAAGCATTACTAGATAAGCTATGTCTACAGCTCCCCATTTATCTAATACTTTACTGACCGAGTCAAAAAGTTCAATAAGATTTGTTAGACATGATCTTCCCCAGTGAATCCATGCTGCTTGGGATCCTGTAAATTACTGGATTTAAGATACTGTACAATTTGTTCCTTTAACAGTTTCCGTCATATTCCCTATTACTGATGTTAGACTCACTGGTCGGTAGTTTGACGCTTCTTCCCTACTTCCACTTTAATGCAGAGGGACGACATTTGCTATTTTCCAATCCTCTGGAATCACCCCAGTTATTAGTGACTGATTGAATAATTCAGTTAATGGTTTTGCCAGCACCCCTCTAAGCTCTTTTAGTATCCTCGGATGTATCCTATCTGGTCCCATTGATTTGTCCACTATTAGCTTTAAAAGTCCTTTTAATACCTGCTCCTCAGTGACAGTAGTAGTAATTGCCCCCACTGTATTATTAGTCTTCCCATTCAAAAGTGGACCCTTCCCCTCTCTTTCTTTTGTGAATATTGAACAGAAATACTTGTTAAGATGATCTGCCATAGCCCTTTCACTCTCAACCAGAATTCCGCTCTCCGTTTTGAGCCTTATGATACCCTCTTTAGTTTTTCGCCTTTTTGATTTATATACTGTAAATAAAACAGGCTGGGGGAGAAAAGTTGAGTCACCCCTTATCTGTATTAATAGTCTTCCCATTCAAAAGTGGACCCTTCCCCTCTCTTTCTTTTGTGAATATTGAACAGAAATACTTGTTAAGATGATCTGCCATAGCCCTTTCACCCTCAACCAGAATTCCGCTCTCCGTTTTGAGCCTTATGATACCCTCTTTAGTTTTGAGCCTTTCATTTATATACTGTAAATAAAACAGGCTGGGGGAGAAAAGTAGAGTCACCCCTTATCCCAATCCATACCCAGGCTGCACTTTTTAGCCCTGTTCATTACTATGAGGTACCTTGTGTTATACCTGTGTAATATGGCGTTTCTGTAGCTGTAGTAGAGTGTGCTTTGTAGTTATTATATGTTATATGTAGGGTGTAATGTCTGATGTGTGTTATATTAGCGGTAATCCTGATTACAGGATATTAATGAGTGGGGGAGGCTGTAGCTGCATTGATCCATTGATTCCCCCTCCCTCTGCAGGAAGTCCATATATGGTCATACATCCCTGCAGACCACAGGAAGAGCCAAGGGGGGGACTTTGAGTGTATCTATTGCCCCCTCCCCCTCTACAGGGAATCACAGGTGTGTGACATTACAAATGACTGGCAAGGGTTAATTCTGGGAGTGACTACTCCCTATCTTATATCTACAAGGGCGAACAGGTTATCTCCATCAAAGGGTTTGCCCAGGACTCAGACAGACTTCTGGGCAACATCTCAGCAGGGAGTCCTCCAGTATGGACAGGGTGTAGGAGGACTGGATTGTGTCTTAGACATTGATGGACAGCTATCCTCTTGCTGATTAGCCAAAAACATGTCACTCCACCTGTGACCTGTCTGTAAGGGGGGTCCTGAGTAAAAAGGGTGAATTGGGTGGGACTCAGGAAGTTAGGACTTTGGGGGCATTGGTGTTGAAGGCTAATCTCCAGCCAGAGAAGAAAAAATTGTATACCAAAGTAAAGTTTTTTACTGGGCATCGGGCAGAGCGCAGCATCCTTCACATTCTGACACTGATATTAATACAAGGCACAGCATGATGCGCTTGTCATTTTAGTATTTTGGATAATAAAAGCAACAGGGATTTTTACAGGGAAAATTGCCATGCTTTTCAATAGAAAAGCACAGCAATGTATACCTGTAAAAATCGATGGCTATTGATGGCGATTATAAATCGCCAGCCAAAAGCGTTGCTTAGCCAAAATCGCGGGAAAATCACGGCGATGGCTGGCGATTAATAATCGAAGGAACAGAGAGAACAAGCTAAAGTCAAAGTTAAAGAAAAGACAAAGTCAGGATTAAACCAAAACAGAAGGAAAACTGCAATAATGAGCAGGCAATCATAGTGTCCTAACCAGTAGACATGAAAGGGCCTGCCAGTTATTTAAGCAGTAGCTCAGTTAATCAAGAGCTTAGCTTCCGCTAAGCCTTCTAAGATAACTGGAGACTGTCCAGGTCACTCACTCCAAGCCCGGTTACACTTCATACTGCTGCTAATGAATGAACGGGAGAAGCATAACATTCCAGAAAACTGTTTGTTCCGAAGTCTGGATTGGTATGCAAAGCATTTACATCGTAATACCAGGGACTGCATTGGAACACAATTCCTTTGTAGTCTTCTGCTGGTTTATTGCATTATTATTATTATTATTATTATTATTATTATTATTACCCTACAAAAATCATATTTATGTTTAACTGTGCTTTTACTGAATTATATCTTTACAAATACACAAAAATCCACAATATACCTGATTGTACTACATACCTCTTGTTGCTTTGCAAGGAATGTATCAACAAGATTCCTCTGATCATTTATGTCCAATTCTTTTTTCTTTTTTGTAAATGTTGCTATTATAAATTCTTGCATCACTTTGATGTTTTCAAAAACTTTTCTGTGACCTCCAGGCAGCCAGCCTACCACCGAGGGGTAAGTATTGTACAGCTGAAAGAAAAAAAAGAAGAAATCATTCAATAAAAAAAAAAGATTATTATGTAAAATACATCATAGTTTATCTTTTTTAAACGGATACAATTATTCTGTTCCTATTTATTAAAATATTTTATGCAGCATTTATTCAGCAGAGGCTGACATTCACCTAAAAATAGCACTGGAAATAATATTGACTGTCCTATCATAATTACACAATTGTTTCTTAATCCTAAATATGCTGATGTGTCCTGGCAAAAGGTAGGTTGGGAAACTCTCCAAGTGCACCATGCCCTACTGACAGAATGCATTTCTATTCAATGCCGCTAACAGATGAATCAGCATAATATATAAAGCACAATGTGTTCTCACACAGATTATCTGATTGTGGACACATTTGTACTTAATTTAAATACTGATAATATTTTTATTGTTAAACATACAAAAGGGATAGATGCAGAAGACATTTTTAGAATACACAGATTACAATTTTGATATTAAGATTTTTATTACAGAAGGGATTCATTTTTTTTTAATTAAATAACTATAACATTTGGCGTAATAATAATTTTTACATTTAGTGGAAGGGTACTGCCATAGGAAGTAGGATTGCCCCAACCTATGCCAATTTATTTGTGGAAAATTGGATAAATAATGTTATGCCCAAAGCTAGGGCAAATCTAGTTATCATGGGAGGGAATACACATTCTCTAAATATTTGTGATGTACTTAATATTAAAGATAATATTCATCTCACATTCACTTGTTGTAGAACATCAGTAGATTTAGATTTTAGAGCTTTTAATTCTGTACCCCCATTTATATAGGAATTTTCAACTGCTTAGAAATGTATTTGTAATTCAGTTGAATATCACTAATTATTGATTGAATTATCACTTACATGTTATATAGTTTAATAGATTTATTTCTGAGAACACATGGAAATTTTCACAAGGAGTTCATAATGAATGAAGTATATCTAATATAAGCACTTGTCACTTTTCACATTTTTTAATATAGGCTAGCACTTTATTATTGTTTACTTTTTAATGGAGACTATTTTAGAGGAAGAATAATCAGCTATTTATGTAGGATGGGGATGACCTTCTCTCTATTAGGGATAAATTATGTATCAATGAATTTACCATGTTATATTTTTATGTTTTATGATGAGATTGATAGTCTTCAACTAGAAGTTGCTGTTAATTTATTGTAAAAAAATAGAAGAGTGTCATTTATTTCACTATGGTATTGTATTTTACATTGCTACATGAGTTATACATTTGTATTTTGGCAAACTATTTCATGCACTTGTTCAAACCAGTGGAGTTTGAACAAGTGCAGGGACATTGGCCCAGATCCAGACCTATGTTCCCTTTACGTTGCAACCCATAGCGTATTTACGTTAGCGTAATTACTATGCACTCCCCTAGATAATTCCACATTTTATTTTATTTTTTATAAACTTAAGCAATAACAATATACAATATATTTTCAGGCAACTTACAATGGTACTGCAGTCTGCAAACAATTAACCTTTAGTTTATAAAACATAATTATATTTAGGAACATGAGTTTAAGCTGAAAAACAGACTAGCAATGATTAAGTACAGTATGTTAGTGTATCATTGAATACATTTATAGAAAATGAGTAATCCATCTTTACAACCCATAAACACAGTTACAATACAGTGAAACGTACCCTGACCATAGGGCTTCCCAGTATCCGGACATTTTCATTGGTTAGTCTCATGAGTTTCTGTAGTGTTGGATCATCATATTCAAATCTATGGTCGAGTAGTATGGAAACAATAATATTGGCCACAGCAGCGTTCATAATGGTCAGATTATTAAAGGGTTTTCCTGATAAAAATCAACATTAGCTTTTTATCATTCTTTTATAACATTATTTATAGAAGTGATTAACAATATATATTATGAAGCGTGTTCTAGTAAATAATTGTAAGTGAAAAGTAGCATTACCTTTGTCGTGCACAGTATATCAAAGTGACATATACACAAGAGAAACATTCTCTTCAGTGCTATTAATAACTACTAAAGTCACTAATAGACAATAAAAGGTAATATAAGCAAAAGACACATAAAAACTACATTACATTTAAACATCAGCCATATATCTTTTTAAAGGTTCTACCCCCCATCTTGGTCCCTCTCTGACCTTGAGTAGACTGATGACCACTATATCCTTTATAGGCTAAACACAAATGCACAGTTCTTGTGTTTGAAAAATGTTTTTCCTCAGCCAGGGCCTGATTCAGAATTAAGAAGGAGCTTAAAATAAGAGAGGAAAGTTACTCCTGGGCTAAACCATGTTGATTTCAGGGGGATTCAAGTTAATTGTATTCTTTGCATGCAGGGATATATTTTTGAACTGCTTACTACACACAAATACTGACCAGCTTTACTATTACACTGTTATTTAGACTTGGGATAGGAAACATCACCTCTCAACTCTAACACGGTTTCTAACAGATCAAATATGACTCCTATGCAATCAACATGGTTTAGCCCAGGAGTAACTTTCTTATTTTCAAACTCCTTCTTAAGTCTGAATCAGGCCCAAATCAACTTTCCTTCTTTGCTTATCTAGCTAAAGTCCACTGAGCTTGAAATGGGTGGAAACAAGACATTATACCTGACAATGTCATTTCCCCAACTCCTCCATGGCAGCACTAATGATGGATAATTCCCATACACAAAGAAGAACTTTTTCTGTATCTGCCTGCGCTCACTTTTGCTGCCTTACTTCACATACTCGTAGAACCAGACCACAATATAGTACAGTAAACAACAAAAATCCTTTTGGTGTGTATGTGTGGCGCAAAAATATAGATTCATCTAATACTGTATGAAATTGAATAATCAATGTAACAGGATTAGTACCCACTTAATAATACTAAGTATCTATATGAAGATTCAATTAGATGTCCATAGAGTAAAATGTGTCAAATTAGTTTGTTGTTCTTTTTTAAAAGTACTCACAATCCGTGATTGGTTAATAAACGATGATCTTTCTTAGAAGTGTAATTACAAGTTGAACACTTTTCGCTGGTAAAGTCTCTTTATTTGATTATTGATATATTTTAAGTGATTGTTCTTATTTATTTAATTGATTGTAAACTTGGAGCACTCTATCCTATAACTGGGAGTCCCTGGGTAGACAAATTATTCATAACACATGGTGACAAACACACAGCATTGGATAGATTCTAAATAAAAGTACTTCCGATACCAAACCCCCATTAGCCTTGACAAAGATCCACGACATGTTGAAAGACCCACCCACTATACCTGAACCCTAGTTACCCCACTCTGAATCCCTTAATACAACATCCACTTCGGTATCCCTCTCTGGAACCGGACCAGAGTTGTGTGAGCTGACAGCGTAGCAGACACAGGTAACGGGAACCTAGGCCGGGGAAAGTGCAATCTTTTAGATGCTGATTTTACCCTTAAGAAATGTGAGTGCAATAACTCTGGCTTGAATAAAACTGTGTTTTGAAGATATATGCATGACAGTCTTTCTGTTTCTCTGGAGTTAATGATCCAACTCACAGACTGACATGGGAAGGAGCGGTGACCGGAGAAATGGATAAAATTTAAAAGGCGCATATTCATCATAGTTCATGTGAGTGCATCTCTGTATTCGTGTGTTTGATTTTATGAAGTTAATGCACTAGCAGTGCTTGTATTTCACTTCCTCTATACACACGGCGATAATAATCCTTGGAGGCACGGGATCCAGGAGAGAGGCACACACACTTGGCGAGTCCTGAGGAGTTCCAAGGAGCAACACGTGAATTCCCCAGGGGAGATGAACGGAGATCGGAGACATCCCTATATTTACGAACACGACAAACCTCATTTTAAATGTGAGTGTATTTTTTTTTCTTCCTACCAACTTATCGAGGATAATGCACTTAGTTCTTTTCCTTTCCTTTTTTCATATAAAATCAGGAGAGACATATGAGACTGATCCACATCCAAATAAGGAGACTTTACCAGCGAAAAGTGTTCAACTTGTAATTACACTTCTAAGAAAGATCATCGTTTATTAACCAATCACGGATTGTGAGTAATTTCAAAAAAGAACAACAAAATAATTTGATACATTTTACTCTATGGACATCTAATTGAATCTTCATATAGATACTTAGTATTATTAAGTGGGTACTAATCCTGTTACACTGATTCTTCTAATACTGTATGAAATGGAATAATCTATATTTTTGCGCCACACACACACGCCAAAAGGATTTTTGATGGGTAATTCCTGTCTGCTATGTAGTGCCAGGACAGGAAATAAGAAGACCCAAGGATAGTATATAAGGACCTCCTTTTCCTCCACCCGGTGTCTTCCTCTCTTCCCAAGCTGAAAAACTTAGTCAGGAACATATTAGTAATGCCTGGATGGGCAAATATGTGCTGCCATGGAGGAGTCGGGGAAACAACATTATCAGGTATGTCTTGTTTTCTCCTCCTCCCTGGCAGCACTAAGGATGGGTTCTACCTAAGCAGTATAATTAATGTGTGGGATACAATATACCTTATAATACCGCAGAAAGCACTTTTCTGCCGAATGAGGCATCGGCAGCAGCGTGCAGTTTCAGTCTGTAATGTTTGGTCTACAGATAGAAGTCCAGTGAAAATAGGCAAGATTTATAGCAGGTCTAGTCCACCTCTCACTGTAGTTCCTGGTCTCCACCACCGTGTTAATATTTTAACTTTATTTAAGTAAAATAATTTCTTTTTAACTCAATCCTCTGCTTTTGGCATGTGATTTTGATGTTGACCTTGCTTTACTGTTGGGAACATATATATGTCGTGTTATTGCCACTGGAACATATAGATGATATGAGATACAGACTTTGGGCCGTATTCAGAGAACCGTTTTTTTATGCACGCAATTATATGCACGGCCGGAGCAAGGAAACACCCACCAACAACCCCGACACTTCCCTCTCCCGGACGTGCTGTCGGCGACTTACGAGTCCCTCTGATCTATACGTGTGTACTTACATGCGTATATGTGTTCTGTCCGTGCGATTCTTTATAACCGCGCACCCATGCATTCATTTAAATGCCCCCCCACACTTTTATTAAAATTTTCTCGGACGTCTGATTTCTGTGCGTATGTCCCCAAGTGCTATTCACATGTACTTCCGTTAGGCACTTAGGCGCGTATATCCTTCGTAAAGTACGTAAATAAAGTTACTACGCATGCGTAGTTGATCCGATCCTAAAAATACGCACGGAACTCCCCTCGAAAACGGATCTTTGAATCCAGCCCTTTATTATTTCACCATACTATTCTGGCGCTTGTTGCTCTAGTTCTTTACGAAAAGATATATAAAAGTCTTGATATCTGTTTAAGTGTAAAAATGATAATCTTACAAGAAAAGACACTCACCAGCATAGGATTTAAATGTCTGTATGAGACATCCACATTCATCATTAATCTTGTTTTCTATACTTTTCCTGCCCATCCCATAATCTCGCAGTGTTGAGAGAGTGAATCTTCTCATAACTTTCCAGTTCTCACCGTGAGCAAATACAATACCTGAAATAAACAGTTTATATGTCACTGAATTACATGTATTCTATTTCTGCTGCATTTATTATGGGAAGTATCTATACGGATGTCACCTCGTCCACAAACTAATAAATGCCTTTAGTATATTTGAGGTTTACTCTTTTATTGTGCTTGGCAGAATAGGTCAATCAAGATGAAGATAAAGATTTAGCAATCACATGATGATACAACTACATCTATTCTCCTAGTGTTTTATCCCACAGTTGATGTGAGCGGTCACAAAGCATGAACAGGGAGGAAAGGGAGGGAACATCCTGTTCACCTTTCCACATACAGCATTCACTTGGCACATGTGAAAATGAGGGATGATCTAGGAAGACTGGAGGAATGGTCAAGAGTGTGGCAACTGCAGTTTAATGCCAAAAAATGCAAAATCATGCACTTAGGACATAAAAACCCAAAGGCTCCATATTTCCTTAATGGCATTGCATTAAAATCTACCGAGGAGAAAAGTGATCTAGGAGTCATTATTTCCAGTGACTTAAAGGTAGCCAAGCAATGTAACAAAGCAATGAGAAAGGCAAGTCAGATGTTTGGTTGCATAGGGAGAGGAATTAGTAGCAGAAAGAGAGAGGTAGTGATACCCCTTTATAAGTCATTGGTACGCCCTCACCTAGAATACTGTGTTCGGTTCTGGAGGCGTCCTTTCCCCGACTCCTTTATGGCAGCACCAACGATGGGTAATTCCCGTCTGCTCCATAGTGCCAGGACAGGAAATAAGAAGACCCGGTGGTGGTATATAAGGGCCTCCTCTTCCTTCCTCCGGTGTCTTCCTCTCTTCCCAAGCTGAAAAACTTAGTCAGGAACATATTAGTAATGCCTGGATGGGCAAATATGTGCTGCCATGGAGGTGTCGGGGAAACAACATTATCAGGTATAATGTCTTGTTTCCTCCTCCTCCATGGCAGCACTAAGGATGGGTTCTACCTAAGCATTATAATTAATGTGTGGGATACAATATACCTTATAATACCGCAGAAAGCACTTTTCTGCCGAATGAGGCATCGGCAGCAGCGTGCAGTTTCAGTCTGTAATGTTTGGTCAAAGTATGTGACGATGACCAGCCTGCCGCTTTGCACAATTCTTCCAAGGAAGCCGATTGTTTCTCCACCCAAGAAGTTGCTGTTGTCCTGGTGGAATGGGCTTTGATACCTGAGGGAGCCTCCTGGCCTCTAATCTTATAAACTTTTGTTATGCAGCATCTGATCCACCTAGCCAGCGACGCCTTGGAGGCAGGTTGACCTTTCTTATTACTTTCTGTTAAGACAAATATTTGCCTGGTCCTGTCAATGTACGTCTTTAGTGCTGTCGGTGACTTACGAGTCCCTATGATCTATATGTGTGTACTTACGTGCGTATATGTGTTCCGTCTGTGCGATTCTTTATAACCGCGCTCCCATGCGTTCATTTAAATGCCCTCCCCCCACTTTTATTAAAATTTTCCCGGATGTCTGATTTCTGTACGTATGTCCCCAAGTGCTATTCACATGTATGTCCGTTAGGCACTTAGGCGCATATATCCTACATAAAGTACGTAAATAAAGTTACTACACATGCGTAGTTGATCCGATCCTAAAAATACGCACGGAACTCCCCTCAAAAATGGATCTTTGAATCCAGCCCTTTATTATTTCACCATACTATTCTGGCGCTTGTTGCTCTAGTTCTCTACAAAAAGATATATAAAAGTCTTGATATCTGTTTAAGTGTAAAAATTATAATCTTACAAGAAAAGACACTCACCAGCATAGGATTTAAATGTCTGTATGAGACATCCACATTCATCATTAATCTTGTTTTCTATACTTTTCCTGCCCATTCCATAATCTCGCAGTGTTGAGAGAGTGAATCTTCTCATAACTTTCCAGTTCTCACCATGAGCAAATACAATACCTGAAATAAACAGTTTATATGTCACTGAATTACACGTATTCTATTTCTGCTGCATTTATTATGGGAAATATCTATACGGTTGTCATCTCGTCCACAAACTAATAAATGCCTTTAGTATATTTGAGGTTTACTCTTTTGTTGTGCTTGGCAGAATAGGTCAATCAAGATGAAGATAAAGATTTAGCAATCACATGATGATACAGCTACATCTATTCTCCTAGTGTTTTATCCCACAGTTGATGTGAGCGGTCACAAAGCATGAACAGGGAGGAAAGGGAGGGAACATCCTGTTCACCTTTCCACATACAGCATTCACTTGGCACATGTGTGGACAGCTATCATTTTCCATGTATGGGCATAAGAGTTACCCAGAGTTTTCCAGGTTTCAATCATATCGGAAGGCGACAAGTCTGTTCTATTGACTGGAATCCCCCTGACTGTCACCTCATACATCCAGTGACTATTATTCTTAACCTGATGTATTGACTATCAATTTTATATTTTAGATGAATGATTTTTGAAGATTCATAAGGTTCACAACAAAACAATAGACACTATTAGGTCAACTGTTTCATCGCCGAACACATCAACATATGGTCAAAAAGGTACCCCAGGTTGACATCAATGAAACGTATCTTCTCCTTGGTCATGAGTCTCCCTGCTTGCTGCCCATGTGTGCTCACACTTGCCTCTCATTCACTGCTCTCATTGGTTAGTTAAGTAATTTTATTGCATATTAGGGTTGGGGTTAAGATTGGGGTTTTTGTTGGGGTTTGGGTTATTGTAATGTTGACCACAGACTACACTATTTATAAGGTGACCATGCTGTGCTCTCTATATATGATGTAGTAGGGGAATCAGTAAGAAAAAAATATTGGACCGGATTCAAAGATAAGAAGGAAATAAGTACCAGTGGATTTGCAAAAATATGCAACTAAGTGGCAAGGCAACTTTGTGACACCCCCATTGTTCCTATGGATTTCAGCAGACTCCGTGTCCATAGGTGACCTTAACTTTCTGTGCGTATATTTATGTGGAATTTGCTAAAGTATGTGTGGACTTAGCAAACCCCGCCCATACTGCCCTATTTACATGCCTAACCCCGCCCATACTGCCCTATTTACATGCCTCCCTCCACCCACTTTACTTATTTTCCTGCTTACGGAGTACTGGCACGCCTTTTTATGAATATCATTAGGCACGGTTTTGAACTCAACGGCTTTCCATGTGTAACATCTGGATGGCACATTCACAAATCACAGAAAAAGGACACATACACACGGCCTGTGTATATTGAGATACATTCCTAAGTGTGAATCTGGGCCTTTACATTTATTAGATAAGTGGCATGAGAGCATTATATCTTTCAGCAATTTGTCTGCCTCTCTAAATGAATGCTAATTATAGGACTATATTTTCCTCTCTTTCGCTCTTTTGCACATCTAAGAATGCATTAAATGAAGACACAGTTATGATATATTGGTGCTTTAGAAAGGTCCTTGATGAAATTTTCTCTAGTAAAGAGCATTACGAATATGTTTAGGTTTATGGGCCAGATCCTGAGCTACGTAGCTAGTGATTTTTATGCTAGCCGCTGACGTAAAATCGCCTATTTGTATTGATGGCACATGAGCGCGGCAGATGTTATACCATGTAATGCTTAATGTACGTACCATCAGCGTAATTATGAGAGAAGGGGTGGGGCATCCATGCAACATCAGTAGTTACGCTTTGTAGGCGGAGGGAGGCATTTAAATAGAAACATAGAAAGTGATGGCAGATAAGAGTCACATGGCCCATCTAGTCTGCCCATTTGTTTATTGAAAACTATACTGACCCTAGACCCTATTTACCCTCAATTTGGTTTACAATTTAGGATCTCCTTATATTTATCCCAAGCATGTTTTTACTACTGTAAATCATCCAGTATGGGCCGATACATACGTGAATCCATTACGTCTGTCCGTACTTATGCTTTGAAAAGTTACGGTAAGGTTTGGGAACCATACCACGGCCTAAGTACGCACGACCGAGGGGAGTGCATAGAAAATACGCTAGCGTAAATATGCTACGCGATCTAACGTAACAAGCCCTTAGGTCTGGATCTACCCCTTTGTTCATAACTATGTTCAATAATGTCTGCTAACTTCTACTAAAGACAGAGCTTTGGTAGAACCATTATTTTGGTAACGGTCTGTTTGAGCATGTTTTTCAGAGAGTGACAGTGTATATTCCTACATATAATATCATTGGGCCTGATCCAGAACAACGCTTCGAAGTGAATTTACGCGTGGCGGAGACGTAAAATTGCAGTTTAGAACGCACTGCGCATGCGCACCATAGAAAATACGCATATTCACGTAGCATAATTCTGAACATATGGGCCATTCACGTATGTGTCACGTAAATACTTACGTGTGGGCGTGCCAAATTTACGTTCCTCGAAAATATGTCTGAAATACGTGAAGTAGGCGGGGGTGGTATTTAAAGTGTACAGTATGGGCGTGCTTAGCTGCGTAAATTCGTTCAGCCCATACGTACGTGTGCGTATGACAGTGGTTACGTGTGATAAAGTTAAGGTAGGGTTTGGGAAGCGTATCTTGACAAAATACGTCCGTGCAAGGGGTGTCCCGGTGGGAGTGTAGCGAACTTACGTGCACGAAAATACGCTCTGCGAATAAACGTACGGCACACGTAGTTCTGGATCTACCCCATTGTTTTAAAGTTTAAATAGTATTTTTACACCACCACTTTGAATCCCAGGAGAAGAGACTTTTTTTTTTTGTTTTCATAACACATTGGTCCAGATCCAGATGTAAGGGGCCGGATTCACAACCGTTTTTTTTACATACGTCCCTAATTTTCCGAATCTAGCTAAAATGCATGCATAGTAACTGTTTTACGCTATCTACGTAGCGTTTCGTCTTTAAAGACTGCATGTACGCAGTCTACATAACAAAACACTACGTAGTTACTACGCATGGATAGTAGCTAGATTCGGAAAATTAGGGACGTATGTAAAAAAACGGGGTTGTAAATCCGGCCCAAGAAGTCCCCTGACTAGGAACATTGGTGCATGCACCTGCCAGATGTTCTTCAAGTGTACCTTAAGACATACGGAACTGTTCCGTACGTCTGAAAGTACGATGGAAGGCTCGACTCCTCATATAAGAATGCCATATCTCCACCATAGAGGCGGGGGTAGGCATTTAAGTGAAGGGTTGTGGCGCAGAAGCACAGATACACTTTGATCCATCCCTGTACTGATGCAGATCAAGGTGTAAAACATAGGTAGCCTTCTGGACATGTAAGCTCTAGATTTGCTACCATTAGAAGGGAGTGCCGGGGACATGTACTTTCCTCCACACCAGTGGCGTATCTACCATGGGTGCAGAGTGTGCAGTGCACACGGGCCCCCACAGACAAGGGGGCCACCCGTGGCACTCACCCTGTAGATATGGAGGGGGTTGAGAAGAGGAAGGGGGGGGGCCGTCTGAGGAGGAGGAGGGGGGGCCCGTTTGGGGGTCTGCACACGGGCCCCTTCATTTCTAGAAACGCCCTTGCTCCACACTGTGTACTTACAAACCCCCACACACCCGTAAAGCATGCAGAGATCTGGATCTAGCCCATTATTATTAACTGTGATTGTTTTTACTTTAAAATAAAACAGTTACCATTTCCCCCTGATATTTTAGCAAACATGGGTATATTGGGTCTTTCAGAAAACTCCTCAGCGTGGTTGATATAAGCTTCTTTTATAGCCTCATAACCGCACAGGACAACCGCCTTTTCCAACCCCAACTGCATACTGAATACTGAGCCATACTTCTTAGACAACTGTGAAAACATTCAAAAGATAGAACCATTAGTAATACAAACATAAACTTGTTTCCTGATCAAACCACCCATCCTCACACATTTTGACAGCTAGGCTGCATTGTCATTGTTATATGGCCTAAAGTATTTCCAAATGTAGTGATTTTACAAGGGCATCACTGACACTATAAGTTAGCAGGGATATCATAAATGAGAGAAAATATTACTCCACGGAAATGAATAAATAAAAATGCCACATCAGTTGGTTGATGCTAATACAGTAGAACAATAAAATTATTGGACTAAACAAAGGACCGGATTCAGACGTGCATGCAGGGGTCTGGACGTCCGCTGTAGAGAGGAGAGTGCAAACCCTCTTTTACTCCCCTCTCTAGTACGGACTTTATGGCTTTATACACTGCCATAAGCCTGCATTAAGTGTATCGTGCAGATCAGCGGACCGTACAACCACTGATCCGCTGCAGTGTGGGAGCCCCCTCCCACACTGTACAATTTGCATGCTTTAATGGGCGAGGAGAAGCACAGCCCATTTTCCACTGAAATGGGCTCGAATGGAACAAAGTTCCGTCCGATTGTTTATATGCTAGGGCTACTATAGTAACCCTAGCGTAACATCTGGAGGGGAGTAAAGTCAGGCCACTTGCGCACTTTGCGTGTAAATGACCTGACGTTCTTAGTTCAGAATCCGGTCCAAAGAAATCATAAATCTTAAAACAAAATAAGAAGCAGATAAGATCAGAGGTAATTGTGGCTTAAAAAAACATAAGGAGACTGGATGCCATCAAATTGCTACTGTGTGACCATAGGAGCACTCTAAGGCCCAGATTTACTAAACTGCGGGTTTGGAAAAGTGGAGATGTTGCCTATAGCAACCAATCAGATTCTAGCTCTCACTTTCTTTTTACATACTAGAGAATGTCAGCTAAAATCTGAGAGGATGCTATGGGCAACATCTCCACTTTTCCAAACTCGCAGCTTAGTAAATATGGCCGTAGGCGATTAGTAGTTGTCTCATTTCTATATGAATACCAGGAGCCAGCATAATAGAACCCATCTACTGATGTAATATGGTCCACAGGAGAAAAGATGTTGTAGATGCAGAAGGTTGTTGATTAATTTAATTAGCTAAAATAGTTAATTGTTAGTTACATTTTTGCATAGTTAATTAAATGGAAATACACTATTTTTTTATTAACATTTGATATTACAAACAATATTAAAGCATTACCTCAATAAACGTCTTATGTGGTTTTGCGAAGTCGATCATGTGCAGATTTCCAATTATTGGCAAAGGCTTCGGACCAGGGGGGAAATTCTTGTATTTGTCTTGTTTCCGATTGGTAAAAACATTGGCCAAAAAAAGAAAGACGAGAATAGACACGAGGATGGTGACAGGGTCAATGGCAATCATGTTTTCTGCAAAATTTAAAGAGTAGAAACTAAATATTGTAAAAGGTATATGGAAGCAAATAATATATCATGTAAAATGAAGCAGAAACCATGGACAATAATGATCTTACTCTGCCCATTAGTGTGATACCTCTGAAATTAATGAAATCAATGAACCTTCAAGACTGGGCCATTGTTATGGTTGACAACTGTAACCCAAACAAGGGTTGTGTGCAGACAACATATTCCTGGAGAGGACTGGGACAGGTAACGGGGAGAACATTGCTGGTGCATTGTGGCAAGTACACAAGATGATAATACAGATATCAGTTAATAGAGAATAAATACATATAAACGGGTAAAGGCAGAAGTAGCAAGATACAAGGTCAGAGAGTAACCTTGGGTAAGAGTAAATCAGGAAGCCAGGTTATAAACAGAGATAGCAGGGATGAGCAGAGGTACAGGTCAAATATAACAAATGGCAGAACAAGGAAATGACCCTGCAGAGAACATAGATATCTACATGAACACAATAGTGCCAGCCAGGGAGAGTTCTCCTTGTTGGGTATTAAAACAAACAACAGTCAATTAGAACAGAAGAGCCTCCCAACTCTGGTTGGTCTGAATCCCAGCTGAGACATATTAATCAGACCTAATAACAGCCAGGATCTTCTTAAGCAGCCAGAGAAGAAAGAGTTTGCACTCCTGTGAATATCACAGCAACACATAACAGCCATGAGGTTGAGACTACAGAAGATTGGAGTCAGTTTATGGTAGTAAGGTCTGGTTTTTTATATTTTACATTCTATAGATGAACAGAACATTTTGTCAGATGGCTAATAACATTGCATAACACTGTATCCATCTCTGTGGTGTGACATAGAAAGGGAATTCTGATTAAGATGTGTAAGGACCCATCTAAAAAAAACTATTTTGGTTCCATTCAATTACAATAAAAATTTTGCATCCATCAAATGTGTATGTAAAAATCTAAAATGCCTTTTAACATTATCGCCAGGCCACACAGGAGTTAAAAAATTTCCCCAAATATATTACCAAAGTCACATATGTTCCACTTATAAATGGATTCCACTTATAAATTGCAGAGTATAAATAGAACATTTACAGTCAGAAAAAAAAAATGCTGTGACGAGACCTCCATTGGCAAGACCATACAATGCAACATGTAAATTACTACTATTGCAGTGGAGGCACCTAAAAGGAATACAGGAGTAGCGGGGAAATAGAAAATGGTCATTTACATGTTGCATTGTATGGTCTTGCCAATGGAAGTCTCATCACAGAATGTTTTTTTTTGCTTGCATTATAGCTTTTCCCCATTTCCTCATCTTGGGCCGGATCCAGATTTAAGACCGTCAGGTCACTAACGCATGCAAGGTGCGTAAGTGGCCTGATTTGTTATGCTAGGGTTATGATAGTAACTGTGTTCCCTACGAGCTCATTTACATGCAAATGGAGTGTGCTTCCCCTGCGCCAGCTAAAGTGGGTAGAGGGAAGCATGCTAAGTGCGCAATGTAAGAGGGGGCCCACACACTTGTGTAGATCAGCGGTCGTATGGACCGCTGCTCCACATGATTGATTTAAGGCAGACTTATGGCAGCATAAGCATGAGAGAAGGGAGTGACAGGGGAGGGGGAAGTGACAGGGACATTGCACAGAGATATAAGGTAGCCCTATGGCCCTCGTAAGTGACTTTAAGTTCTTATTTTAAGAAGATTCTTAAGTGTGAATCAGGTCCATTATTATT
>WWET01003461.1:0-13125 GCA_011038615.1 Limnodynastes dumerilii | reverse complement strand
ACACACACACACACACACACACACACACACACATTATAGCTAGTTAAACTCAGCTGCCATATAGATTTAAATATCAAAGCCCCCCGGTGTGTCTACCCCTAAACGCAGCTTTTCGAGCCTTTGCTCCATGCTAAAATTCTTGTTTTGCACAGGCTCACTACAACCAGGAAAGGGGACTAATGTATGTGATGTATGGGAGTCCTTTGTCATACTGATGTCTGAGTTCAGACCCATATGTGGAAGGTAGATGAAGTGCAGAGGACTACACAGACATATGCTCACCTGTAGGCTTTCTCAAGGCATGAACCAGGTGAAAACATACAAGACGGATGAGTGGGACTTGTTTAGCAGCCCTATAAGAGGTAAATAAAATATGAAATTATAATTAAGTATCTTTATTTTACAAAATACCATTTATATAGAAATTGAATAAAAGTTACAATTTACTTTAGAGTTTCATACCAAAAAAAATGCTTGTCTCTAAGGTTAAGAGCTGAACCATATGCAGAGCTCAGAATGATTTCCTTCCACTGTCCGTCTGGAGCAAATCCTTCGCTGTCTAAACTGGTTAATCCTTTAATTCTGTTAATGTTGACTGTTAAAAATGTAGTTTTTTTTGTATAACCTAAGTTACAACACCAGCAGCGTGCACATTGCCCCAGAGCAGTAATCCATTCCAATATTATGCAATGGTCAGTATTATTCCAGCTCAGCATTTCGTAGTAAAGGTCACACAATAATTTTTTTATTAGAAAAACAGAAATTTGCTAAATAAAGTTCCTCTGTTTTTAGGTTTTTGTTTTTGCACATTATTGCTTCCAAGTTTTGTAACTCACAAGGCATCGTGAGACTTTAAAATTTGATCCAGGCAAACAATTCATGTGGATCTGTGCAGGAACCTAGACATCAGTGCATTGACACTTGGTGGACTCAGTGCACTCAGTGCACTTTTTTATCCCACAATGGCTGTCTAAGACTGTTCCTGGCGGGGTGTGGGTCCCTGTTGCGAACGGCCCTATTTTGATAGGGTTGCTCTCTCCACACCAGTTCTGAACTGGCTATGAAAAACGATTGCTTCTGAGGCAAAGCAATCGATCAATGGAGCACTGAACACAGTACTGCAAGTGGTAAGTATCCCCAACCCATTCTCTAATCCTTAATCTAACCCTCTCCTTCTATTACCCTAATCCTCCCTTGCCTGCAGCCTGACCCTAACCCTCTATTACCCGCAGCCTAATCCAAACCCTCCCCTTCCACAGACCTAAACCTAACCCCCCTTCACACTAGGTCTTGTGCATTGCTGTGGTTGGGATTCTTTTGTTTTGCATGAACAATTTGGAAACAAGTGTTGTCCAATATGTCAGAAGATGCCTTTTTTGCTTGATGAGATAGCTAGGATGCAAGGTGAGATAAGCAGGATGTCTGTATCATTGATGCCACCATTGCCTCAGAGAGTTCCCAGGAGGCGTACTGGGTGGACTATGGTGAAGAATGCTGGTAAGAAGGTTCCAGTTGTGCAAGGACACATTGCACAAGCTGTGCCCTTGCAGAATTCATATGCAGCACTTGGAGGCCTGGACAGTATTACAACAGGTAATGTAGAGCATGAGGTGTTGAGGGAACCTGATGGCGGGAAAATGGAATCCCTGAGAATTCCATTTCATCCAGTCCGCACTTCTTGTGGGGGATTCTATTGTTATTGGAATCAGGTGAAGTGCTTGCTTGGAGCTACAGCTCCATGGGATAAAAAGTGCATTTTAAATATTCTAAAGACAGTGAACAAGGAAAGGGAAGTTGATGTCATTATCCACTTTGGGATTGGCTTGGCCAATGCTGGAGTTGTGGGTTTTAAGTTGGGAACTGCTCTTAAGCAGGTTACAAATACTGTACACAGATTTTAAGAAGGCAGAATGATGAGGATTTGTGATTTCAATCTGTGTCTTAGGAAGTGGCGTCATGAGGAAGTATTTGGGTTCATAAAACATAGCCATGCCATCTGGCAAAACAGAAACTTATAGAAAAGGGATGGCTTACTCCCACCCTTTGTGAGAACAGATATTCTAAGTGTTAGGACGCAGCGGCAGTGATTCCTATCACCGCCGCGTTCCTGAGAGTTGCTGGGGCAACAGCCATATACTTACTGCGCTGCTGCCGGCTGACGTCCTGTCATTGCGTTGCAGCGCTTTCTCTCCTGTCGGCGCGCGTGCATGGGTGGCGGGACTTCTGGTAGGGGCTGGTCTGTTGTCTGGCTTCTGATTGGTCCTGGATTACTATTTCCCCTCTCCTGCCCATCCGGTTGGCGCGGATTATAGCGTACCTTGCCTCGTTACTGCAGCCGGTGTCTCCATTGCTCTGTGTCTCGTTCCTGACTCTGGGGGTTACCTCTGTTTCCTCTCCCTTCCATTGCCTGAGTCTAACCCTGCTTTGGATCTCCCTTGTCCCTTGTTTAGTATAATGACTGAGAAAGACACATGCCACACAAAGACAAGGGTGCTACATTTTCAGAAGGCGGATTTTGTGGAAATGGGGAAATGTGCAAGTGATTCTTTGGCAGAGTGGAGGCACATGAAAGGAGTACAGGAGCAGTGGGGAAAATAAAAAAAAATGCATTATTAACAGCAACAGACCTTTGTATAAGAAAGCCTAGGCAAAAACCCCAGAAAAAGAAAGCCAATGTGGTTAATAAAAGAGGTAGCAACTATAGTGACAGCAAAGAAGATGGCCTTTCATAATTATAAGCAAATTCAAAATAATGATGACAGGGAGGAGTATTTTGAAAAGCAGTAGGAGGATAAAAAGGTTATCAGGGAAGCAAAGGCACAAACTGAGGAAAAACTGTTCCACTTGGTATGAAAAAGGGAAAAAAGCTTTTTTAAATATATAAATGAAAGACAAAAAAACTAAAGAGGGTATAGTAAGGCTTAAAACGGAGAGCCTTGTTAAGGGTGAAAGGGCTGTGGCAGATCATCTTAAAAAGTGTTTCTATTAAATATTCACAAAAGAATTAGAGGAGAAGGGACCACTTTTAAATGAGAAGACTATTAATACAAAGGAGGAATTTACTACTTTCACTGAGGAGCAGGTATTAAGAGAACTTTCAAAGCTGAAAGTGGACAAATCAATGGGACCAGATGGGATACATCCTAGGTTACTAAAAGAGCTTAAAGGGGTGCTGGCAAAACCAATAACTGAATTATTCAGCCAGTCACTAATAACTGAGGTGATTGGAAAATAGCAAATGTTGTTCCTCTGCTTAAAACTGGAATGGAAGAAGCTGTAAACTACTGACCAGTGAGTTTAACATCAGTAGTAGGGAAATTGATGGAAACACTGTTAAAGGAACAAATTGTATACTAAATCCAGTAATTTACAGGATTCCAAGCAGCATGGATTCACTGGGTAAAGATCATGTCAAACAAATCTTATTGAATTTTTTGACTGGGTAAGTAAAGTATTAGATAAAGGGGGAACTGTAGACATGGCTTATCTAGATTTTACTAAGGCTTTTGACACTGTGCCGCATCATAGACTGTTAAATAAGCTGGAAACTTTGGGATTGGACTAAAAGATAGTTGCATGGATACGATCTTGGTTACAGGATAGACAATAAAGGGTTGTAGAAAAGAGAATACCTTCTGGGGATGGTAAGGTAACCAGTGGAGTACCCCAGGGTTCTGTACTTGGACCAGTGCTATTTAATATCATTATAGATGATATATTGCCTGTGGAATAGAGGTGAAAATATGCCTTTTTGCATACAACACAAAGATATGTAACAGGGTAGAAATGCCAGGAGGGGTACAGAAAATGAGGGATGATCTATGTGGACTGGAGGAATGATCAAGAATGTGGCAACCACAGTTTAATGCCAAGAAAAAGAAAAATCATACACTTGGGGCACAAAAATCCAAAAGCTCAATATATCATTAATGGCACAACATTGGAAACTACTGAGGAGGAAAGGGACAAAGGAGTCATTATTTTATGTGACTTAAAGGTAGCCAAGCAATGTAACAAAGCAATGAGAAAGGGAAGTCAGATGCTTGGTTGCATAGGGACAGGAGTTAGTAGCAGAAAGAGAGAAGTAGTGATGCCCCTTTATAGATCGTTGGGACAACGACCTCACCTGGAATACTGTGTTCAGTTCTGGAGGCCATATCTCCAGAAGACATAAATACATTAGAGACTGTGCAATGAAGAACAACTAAAATAGTCTATGGCCTCTGTCTCTAAACATACCAAGAAAAGCTAAACCAGAAGAAATTAATATTTACAGCTTGGACATTCTCAATACTGTATGTATGTTACATATAGAATGGTATTGTCTGTTACTGGTAATAAAAGTGTTTCTGGACATTCTCTATCCTGTGTGTATGTTACAGATAGAATGGTATAGTGTGTTACTGGTAATGGCAGTGTTACTGGACATTCTCAATCCTGTGTGTATGTTACAGATAGAATGGTATAGTCTATTAATGGTATTATTTTATTGAAATAAACTTGCAAAAAAAAACAAGACAAATCAAACAGTAAACATTTTCTCCATGAGTAAGGTAAAATCGAACACTTCACAGAAGGCATTAATTCATTCCATAGGAATAACAGTCTTATTTGTTACAGAAGAAAATAAAGTTGACTTTATATACATATATACATTATTTTTTTATATTTATTTATTTATATTTATTATATTTCTAAATAAAATGTTAGTTATTATATTTCTTCTCATGGAGAACTTAACTTCACCCTACACTGCCCGCAAACCTACACCCACAGCCAAAGAGGAAGTAAGGAGCTTTTAGTTGTATGTAAGCCACTTCACTAAAAATGAGCAATTATTCAAAATCTCTTGGGCATGAAAAGAAGTAGGAAAGGCCATAGAATAGAGAAGACATCATATTTTAAACACCCACTAAGGGGGCTTCAGGCTTCTTGCCCACCTGATGGCATCCATCCTCTGCTTCTACATAATCTGAATTTTACCAACCCCGTGAAGGATATCATCCACCACCACCACCTCGACAGGGAGGACCTTCTGACTGAAAGATACCTGACACCGTGCATTCCACGTGTAATACCTGACTTCTACACTAAGAACAAAGGGGTAGATCCAGAACTCCGCTTGTAATTCGTTTACCCGCGTAGCGTATTTACGCACGCATACTTTCTATACACTCCCCTAGGCACACCCCTTAAATATATGTATTTTGTCCGAGTTCCGCTTTCCAAACCCTACTTTAACTTTTGCTCACGTAACCGATGTCATCCGCACTCGTACAGATGTGCAACACGTATTTACGCAGCTAAGCACGCCTATACTGTACACTTTAAATACAAACCCCCGCCTACATAGCGTATTTCAGACATATTTTTGACTCATGTAAAATTGGCACGCCCACACGTATGGATTTACGCAACAAATATGTTAATGATCCATACGTTCACATTTATTCTACGTTACGGAGCGTATTTTCTAGTGTGTGCATGCGCAGTCCTTATCAATAAGGGGTTTTTACGTGTCCGCAATGCGTAAATTCACTCACAAGCGCTGTTCTGGATCTGCCCCAAAGTGACAAAATGAAATTACTTTCACCTCTTATCTGCCCCATAAACCCACTTAGGGTAACTAAGCCCCAAAAGACACAGAAGACCCAAAGCACTTGAAACTCTACGATAAACTTCAATGTGAAAGGAACACTGGAGCAATAAATGGTCCATCGTCTCGACACTCCTCACATGGGTAACCACGATAATTGCCATTTCTATTCTTCAGGTTCCCTCTAACATAGAGCCTCGCATGTCTCTGAACTTCAGGGGTATCCTCTGATCAGTGACCAGAGCTATACCCTCTGTTCAGACACTGCATTGGCAGTCCCTAATTGACAGGGGCTCCCAAAAGTAGGACCGCAAAACTCTCCTCTGCAACACACTTCTAGAGGAGCTTTTGACCTCCCCACTTCCAGATGCCATACCCTTGTCACCTTCAAACCCAAAGACACGTAAGCCGGAAAGGTATCCTTGCAGAACTCAGAAACATTTTACTGTCCCTCCACTCATCCAGTCGTTGATAAACGGATGCACCCAAGTACGGAAACCCTCTATCCACCGAGGAGGAATCTCCAAACAGAGATTCTTAAGATGCATGGAAAGAAAAGTAGTCAAATAGAAGGTCACTGGGTTCACCATACCCAGTCCTCCTTCCCTCCTTAGTCTGGAGGTCATCGTTCTCTTGATCAGGTTTAACCTATCCCCCTAGAGCTTTTGGAAGAAAACTGCATAAACCTTAGCCCACAAAGATTCCAGCAAATTATACACATAGCTAACATACAGAAATACTGGAAGCAGGTAAGTTTTAATCAGATCAATCCTTTCCCGAAGAGATAGCCGTCACCTCTTCCAACACTCCACCTTAGTGGAAGCTTCCTCCAGCCTTGCACCCCAATTTAGAAGGACACAATCACCCTGGCCAAATTTGATACCAAGTATTTTAACTACAAAACTGGCCTGGGGAAAAATGTCTGGGAGGGCGAACTGCTCACCCTCCTCCCCCAACCAGAGAACTTCACTCTTTTCTTGGCTGATTACAGAGCATGAGGCTTCTGAATAAATACGGATTTCGTCAGCCACAAAACCTGCTTCTGCCACATTGGACAGAACAAGGGTGACATCATCCGCATAGGCTACTACTTTCAGCGATACCTCCAGGCTCAGGTGTACCCCCCTCAAAGTGCCGCTCTCCACCCTCCGGATAAAGGGATCAATCGCAAACACATATAAGAGGGCACTCAAGGGACACCCCTGCCTGACTCTTGAATTCCCCATGAAAGCAGGACCTATCCAACCATTCACTAGAGGGAAGCTCTCCACCATTTTGTAAATAGCTTCTCTCCAATTAACCAACCGCTCTGGAAGACCATACCTCCTAAGAAGAGCCCAAAGGTACTTGTAGTTAACCCGATCAAAGGCCTTAGACTGATCCAATGCTAGCAAATATTTGCCCAGCCTCTCAGCACCGTTCTATTGCCTCCTGGACAACTAGAACAGCACTAAAAGTGCTATGGCCCTTCACTGTACAGTGCTGAGAAGTGGACAACAATAGCTCCCTAACAGCCAAAAGTCTGTTAAACAGTATTTTTGCCAGTATCTTTTTATCCACGTTTAGAAGGGCGATGGGGCACCAATTCTCAATCCTGGAAGGGTCCTTTCCCTTAGACAGCAATATAAGAGCAGAAGTCCTCATGGAAGGAGGGAGCAAGCCTTCACCCAGGCACTCATTATATACCTCCATAAGACGAGGTGCCAGAATGTCAGAAAAGATCTTATAAAACTCAGATATCAGTCCATCTTGTCCTGGGGCTCGTTTCACAGATAAAGTGTCTATGGCCACCTTGACCTCTTCTACTGTTATATCGCCATCAAGGGTATCAAGAGCACCATGCATGTTCCCAATACCAGGTTTATCCCTCAGGAACTGCTCCATCTTTTCTCGAATAAGAGACTTCTCATAGAGGAGGCTGGAGTAAAAGGAACGGATGACACCCAGGATTCCCTCATGAGAATCCTGCAGGACTCCCTGTGTGTCAATCAGCCCTCTCACCTCCTTATGTACAAGCGCTTTCTTACAGTTCTGAAAGGGGTCAGGCAAGTGGTATTTACCGTAGTCCCTTTCCAGAACCAAAGATGCATAGCGGTCATACTGACACTCCCTCACTCGAGCTTTCACCCGGGAGATTTCCCCACCATCTCCCAGCTCTGAGATCAGGAAGTCAAGTTTCCCTTTCAAGGACTGGTAAGTACTATTTTTCTTCAAGTTTCTAAGACTACAAGGCGACGGAAACATTTCCGAGTTCTCTTTTTGCACTCTTCCCACCACTCAGACCTATGGGATTTCTCACCCAAAAGTTTCTCCTGGGTTTGAAAGAAGTCACCAAATGACTGTCTTACCAACTCTTCCTCCAGAAGCTGAGAGTTCAAGTGCCAAAGGCCCCGTCGCTTCTGAGGGGTTTCTGAGGCACATAAGGCCGCGCAAAGACAAACGTGATCAGAGAATTCCACTGCCCTTAGCACAGGTTCCAAGGATGCTGAATTCTCCTTAACAAAAAATCTATCTATTCTGAACCTACAGCTACCTCTAAATTAGGTAAAACGTGTGAGTCATAGCCAAGGACAGTCTTTGAGCCTCCCCTGTCTTTGGGCCTAATAATGGTGTAAAAATCACTATTTCCTTGGGTGAAAAAAGGAAGGGCTTTATTTCTCTGAAAAGGCATTTCCTGTGGACCATAAATATTAATAAGCCGTAGGTCATGTCCCCTCAGAGTAACATCCATAACCATACATCTACCTATTACTAATTCTATCACCCGTTGGACGGTTACCATGGCAGTAAGTACTGCCAACCCACCGTACGGCTCGGCTGCCAGGGACCAATAAGAGGGACCTCCACTTTCGCTTACACTTATGAAGGTCCATTAGGCGCCCAACCCTAGTCACCTGCAAAAATAAAAAATCAACTTCAAGTGAGTGGAAAAAATGATACGCCTTGTAACGAGCACGTTCGGAAAGAACGGATGCCACATTAATGGTGGCAAACCGAATAGGTTGGGGAGCCATCCTTACAGAGTGCTAGGAATAGGACCCTTATTACTTCCTCTTTGCTTATTTAGCACACTTCTTCCTGTTCTCCTCCCCAGAGGAGCCTCTACTCTTAACTACAACACCTGGTGGAATAATGTCCTCAAGTTATCATAATCCGAGTCCTGTCCTGAAACAGCTTCCCTATCTACCAAAGCTAGAGATGTTCCCTTAACACCCCTAACCTTAGGTAAGTTATCCTGCCCCCCATAATCAATTGGAACCCCTAGCTGGACCCTCTCACCTGGGTCACCTCCTCCTCCCTCCCCGTGGAACTTGACCCCACCCCCTGAGCCCCCCAAACCTGTGGCTTTTGATCCTACAGACCCTGGTCCCTCCCTGCTCCTCCTTATCTTTTCCCCCTTATTATGGACTACTCCTCCCACCTTCCCCTTTATCAAAGAATCTTTTGCTCCTAACCCTACATCCGCTGTCTTAACCCTCTGATAAGCCTTGATTTTTTCCCTAGTTTCTTTACTAATACCTCCTATGGGATTAATATGCTTAATTTTCTCTTTAACCTTCCCGTTTTTGAACTTTTCTATCCTGGTTGATTTTTTTTTACAGATAAGACAAAAGAACCATCCTCAGTCCTAACAATCTCCTCTTCCGGCTCATTAATCTCTCTCTGGTTAGACGAAAGGATTTCAAATTTGTTTGTAAATTGGATCGGCTTAACTTCTTCTCTACCACCCTCTACCCCCAATACCCTCTTCTCATGTCCTCCTATTTGAACCCTTGACTTAATTAGAGGTGCAGAATGTGTTTGTACAGGATTTATTCCCTTGAATTTGTCTAAAACACCAGTTTCAACTTCCTCTGCCACCTTAACCAGATCCTGATCCCCAATATAATTATGAAAGGCTTTCCAGCATTGAGCATATACATGACCTTCCAAATCACATAAATTACACTTTTTCTTTGTGCATTCAGATGACTTATGCCCTAATTCCTGGCATCACGCACATTTTGATTCAGTACAATTTGAACTAAGATGCAAGGGAGAACCACATCTAAAGCATCATTTAGGCTGACCAAAATAAAAGCACTGAATGCGATCTCTCCCTATATAGGCTGCCACTGGCAAGTGCGTGGTACCAGAAGTCGAGGACCTCAATTTAACAACTGCCGCTCAAGCACCCCCCCAAACCCCTTTAGAGGGATCAGGCACCTTAGTTAATGGTGAATCAATATCTGCAAACTGACTCACCCAAAGTGCCAAATCATTTGCAGGCAATGATTCATTATGCACCAAAATGGTAATTTTGACCCTCTCTTACCTGGATACAAATCTAACCTTAAAACTGTTCCAGAATGGGCTTGCCCTTATTTTTGTCCACGTCTGTTCAAAACACTGTAACCCCTGCATTGTAAAAAAAAACTTAAATCATATTCCAGAGAATTCAGCAGATGAATACATGCAAATAAGTCTTTGGCAGAAAATACCAACTTAAAGACATTATCAAGGAACAAATCGCGACTAGGAGTGGGAGAACTAGTTCCCAAACAGAATTGCACTAGATTCCTTCGCTTAGGAGGTTGACCCCACATCACATGCGATGACCCTGGCTGTGACTTACTGCTAGCAGCTACGTTCGCATAAGAAGGTTTGCTTGCTGTTCCAGCAACACCATTACTTGTACTAACAAACCCAGGCAGGGGATTGCCCGATGTTACTACATTGTCTGTTGCTGCAGCCTTCCTAAGCATTACACCTTGCACCGAGCCTGAATCTTGCTCAACTCTAGAGACCTGAACAGGAGCCCCCACAGACATTAACCCTACAGCAACCATAGGAATCGGGAAAGAGACCGGAAACAACCCTGCCCCCACCCCCTGGTCAGCACTAGAAGATGAAGAGGCGACTGCAGTAGCCCCCAAACCCAGGCACACCACAGGAGCTGAGGTTATTTTAATTTCAATTTTATCCATAGTTACATGAGGCTTAGAGGAATCACACTTGCCTATAGCTGGGTTATTCACCTTCTCACTCACAGAAGACTGACCAGTCTCAGCTACAATAATTGCAGCAGCAAACACCATATATCAGTGTTCCCCAACCTCAGTCCTCAGGGACCACTAACAGTCCATTTTTTCTAGATTTCCTTAAAGAATCACAGCTCTGACAGACACATTATTACTTATCCCAGGAACTTCCATTTCCTCCACAGTACATACATCCAGCGAATTTTCCAGGGTTCTGATCTGTGTTAAGCACCCCACAGACACATTAGGAAACACTGGGACCACAGAAGGGTCATTAGGAGGAAAAACCCCCAAGTCTGTACTGCCCCCCCCCACCCCACAGAGTCCACCATAGTCAATTGTGGCACCTTATCTCTGGATAACAGTCTCTTTGTCTCTTACACAGCTGGGTTCAGCATCTGATTTGGAGTCCACAGACCCCACAGCTTGCCTTAGACTTGCAATTTTGTTCTCAAGCATGATCTCCTCCTCCTCCAGGCTAGTAATCAGTTGCCTCAGCCTTTCCCGATCACGGCTGTCTTTTCTGTTGCAGGCCCTCTTTTTCTATGCGATCTGCCTCCGAACACGGCCCAAGGAAGTAGTCAGTGACTTCGGGCCTGATCCAGACCTACGCCGATGCGCTGTACTTACTAAAGCACAGTGTATCAGCGTCCACTCTCCCCGACACTCCCCCTGTGCGGACGTATTTCCCATTGCTTACGCCGGCTGAAGGCTACCCTAACTTCAGCTAAGCAATGGAAGGCTACCCTAACTTCAGCTGGCGTAAGCAATGGGTAATACACTCGCACACGACATGAAATCACGGGCCTCAAGTCACTTGTGGGAGATTTTCAGGCTCTCCTGGGATATCAGGAGAACTGCCCAAATTTTGGGAGTCTCTCGGACGCTCTGGGAGAGTCAGAAATCCTGGCGTATGCATGGGGGATGAACAAATTGTATTTAAATTGTACAGAAAGGGCTTAGCTAATCTCTTACATATAATCCAGTGTTTTGCATGCTTGGAGATGCGTGCAGAATACTTCAGGTAGGGTCCTGTTGTAGGATCCACCATTCACATGTAGGCAGGGCTGGATTATCCACGGGGCGTTTGTCACACACAAAGGGCCCCCACAAATTGCTGTGAAAAAGGATGGATGTCAGTGATTGACATCCTACTCTTAAGCACAGTGTATCGCAGTGTATCGCAGCCGCCGTCATATTCCGGTAGCTGCAATCACTGATAACCATCCTCTTACACTGTAGCTGGGGAACAAGGGGAAAGCAAGGGGGCGGAGCATTCATGTAGCGCTCCTGCCCCCTGCTCTGTTTACAAGACGCCATGTGACCTAAGGTCACGTGAGCGTCACAATTCTTCAGAGCGCGCACCGCGGAGGACAGAGCCGGAGGAGAGGCAGCAAAGGTAAGTTTATTGTAAAGTTTTTAAAGAAAGTGGTTGAGGAATGGGGATTTAAACAGAGAGGGGCACAAAGGCTGGGTGAACACAACGCGGAGGCAATAGTATTACCTGGACATTAAAGGATGGGCAATAAAGCTGAATGGACACAAAAAGGGGCAATAAGGTTGGCTGGAAACACATAAAGGTGGCAATCAGATTGACTGGATACAAAGAGGGGGAAATAAGACAAGTTGGACACAGAAAGAAGGAACATAAGGCTGGTTGAATACACATAAGGAGGGGATATAAAGCTGACTGGACACAGAAGAAGGGGGTATAAAGCTGACTGGACACAGAAGGAGGAGCAATAAGGCTGGTTGGTCAAACAGGAGGGGAAAAATAAGGCTGACTGGGCAGAAATAAAGAGGGGGCAATAAGGCTGGCTGCACACAGAAGGAGAGGCAATAAGGCTGACTGGATACATATAAAAAGGCAATAAGGCTGGCTGGACACAGAAGGAGGGGGCAATAAAGCTGACTAGACACAAATAAATAGGGTGGCAATTTTTCTGTATTTTAATGTGAAGCAGGGGCCCCCCACGATTTAGTTGCCCAGGGGTTTCCCACAGACCTTAATCCGGCCCTGCATGTAGGACATCAGTGAGATGGCCCAGGGGGGTGCCCTTCTGCATGCAGTGTTGTGGATCACAAATTCTATTTTAAGTCTGAATATGACCCACTGTCATTATATGCAAGAGATGCTGGACTGACTGCTCTTGTGGGGCTGCTAGAAGGGAGAAAGTGCCTTTGGTCACCTTGGAAATGGCAACCTGAACACCCGATCTTGTGACATTATATATAATTGTACTTTTACAAAGCAGGAAAGAGCTTAATATGCCACAGAGATACAGAAGTCTCCTCTGTCTATTACAACAACTCACAATATTTGCAGCTGCTGAACTGTCATCACTTGTATAATTTTACATATATTGGGGGGGTGGGGGGTGCCGGTGCAGAGTAATTAGAGGGAGATTACAGTGGAATGAGGTGGGATTGATTTAAGAACGCCATTTTCAAAAGCACTTTGCAAATGTTACTATGCGCCGAACGCGATCAGATGCGCAGATGTTACTA
>WWET01003460.1:132510-155475 GCA_011038615.1 Limnodynastes dumerilii | reverse complement strand
GTGGCTACTTGGTTCTATTGGCTAGAATTCAAAACCTCCCCCTCCTACACTGATGTACTCAACCCTTCCACTACCTAAAAGGCTGTCACTTTGATTTCAAAATCCTCGTTTCAACCTGTCCCTCCCCAATCACATGAGCAGGGTTGCTATGCTTAGACCTGACCTTCCCCCCCCTTCCTTACGTGTCGTGCTTTGTCTTGTCTCGTCTGGTCTTGTCTTGTCGGTCCAGTGTGTTTTGGTCACTTCACTTCTTCATGTCTCCTGTCCATGCAGACCAGTACATCTCCCAAGCTGAGACATCCCCTGTCGATTACTCAGTCTGTCAAGCACGTATGTTTCAAGGGAACCATCTCCCCCTCCAAAATGGTTTCGTGGTTCCATTTCATGGTAGATAGTTTATATTTGTTGTAGGTACCTCCATCTCTTTTATCCTTCGATTTTTCGCCACGAACCCACTAACATTTTAGGAGTGCATGTCACAAACTCTCGCTATTGTTATGTGTAATGTGATGTTATAACTTGGAACAATGTTGTACCTCGGAATTCTGGTTGTTTTGTATTGATGTATCAGTCTCTCGTGGACTTTGGAAAAAAACCCAAAATAAAGAATGTATAAAAAAAATAAAAAATAGCCAACACAGAGTCTAATGCAAATTATAAAATATAGATAAAGGTATATAGATCCATTTATATTGCAAAATTCCATCCAATAAATAAAGTGCTTGAGCAATGTCCATGAAATGAAACTTGAAATGGTCCAAGCAGCAACAAATAGGCTGGGGGAGGCAATACTTAGAGTCCATATGTAAAGCAGAGTGTCTTACGACAGTCCCAATAGTACCCTAAGCGACAGCATGCCAAGGGTTAATGGCATGCTGCTGCAACCCTAGTGTCTCCGTTACTGTTCTAAGCAAAATAAATGGCCTCCGTAACCTAAAGTAACTGATATGTGCCCTCCATCCTTAATTACAATAGTATATGTGCCCTCCATCCCTAATTACAATAGTATATGTGCCCTCCATCCCTAATTACAATAGTAGATGTCCCCTCAATACTTTTATGCAAACAATTGCTGTTCCCATTGCTATGTAAGGCAAAAAAATATGGCCTGTATAAGACAAATTAACTACAATGCATGCACACTGTAAAAAAATATCGGAACCCAGAAATTACATTTTACACATATCCTCTGAAGTGATATCGTGGCCAAGGTTATAAATGATTATAAATGATTATAAATGACATAAGTCATTCGCTGGAGGGACTGTGAAGGAGCAGGAGGACATCGTCGCCAGCCCCAGCAACATGCAGAAGAAGCAGAGCCGCAGTCCAGCTGATCGTCGCCTGTCAACAGAGAAGCCTACAGAACAGTGAGTAGCAGCATTAAATATTTAAAGCTTGCATTTTAAAATATATAAAATGTCATTTCTGGGTTCCAATATTTTTTTACAGTATGCATGCATTGTAGTTAACATGTATTACACGGGCCATATTTTTTTGCATTACATAGGAATGGGGACAACAATTGTTTGCACAATGAGGAATGCTGGTAAATACCAATGTTTGGTGTATACCACCCAAAGGGCCTAATTTACTGAAGTCTCTTTTGAACAGTGATTATGAATCACCAGGCATTGCGGCGATTTTGCCGCAATTTTTTTTTAAATCGCGCTTTTTGGGGCGATTTATGACCATTCGGTCACTAGAGGGCCCCCTTTTATAGTATCTATGACATCATATATGACGGAATGAACCATCAATTCATATCAAACATATGGGCACATGTTACTTCTGCAAAACGGAAGGTAAAATATACATTAGAACACATATTATAAGGGGCTGTCTTTTCTGTGTGCGTACATAGGCCAATGGCAGGTACATTTATTCAAAGGGGGCAAGCCTATTACCAATTTTATTATGTTTAATAAGATTATAATTTTAATTGTACAGGCTGTTTTGTTATTTTGTAATCTTTATTTTTACAGACATTGGGGTAGATCCAGAACTACGTTTGCAATACGTTTCCTCGCGTAGCGTATTTACGCGTGCGTGCCTTCTATACACTCCCCTTGTCACACCCCTTGAATGTACGTATTTTGTCCAAGATACGCTTTCCAAACCCTACCTTAACTTTTGGCAACGTAACCGATGTGATCCGCACACGTACGTATGGGCAACACGTATTTATGCAGCTAAGCACGCCCATACTGTACACTTTAAATACAAACCCCCGCCTACGTAACGTATTGTGAAACGTAAAATTGGCATAAACACATGTAAGTATTTATGTGACACATACGTGAATGGCCCATACGTTTACATTTACGCTACGTTACGATGCATATTTTCTATGGTGCGCACGCGCAGTATTTACTAAAAGGCGATTTTACTTCTCTGCCACGTGTACATTCGCTCACAAGCGTTGTTCTGGATCTGGGCCATTGTACTTTGCGTACCATGGCATTAACCCTTGCCATGCTGACGCTTAGAGCATTAGAAGGCACAGCATGACCATAAACACATGGCCATGCTGTGCCTTCTAGTACTAGCAGCAGCAGCATGATAAGGGTTTTTTGCATGATGTGCTTGACATTTTTAATATGAAAAACACATGTCAAATATGTTGACGTGTTTTTCAGCTAAAGTGTGTGTCGCTTTCAATGAAAGCACCACACACAGAAGGTGTTTTTTATTAGGCGCTTTCAGGACGAACTAAAGGTGATTTTGTAAAATCGCCTTTAGTGAATCTGGCGATTCCTATGTGTGCATGGCAAACATCTGGACGATTTTTGGTCTGCGATGTTTGCCGTGTTGATTTTGCTAAAGGCTAAAGACTTTGCCTTTAGTGAATGCGGCAATGGCATAATCGCCAGCAAAGTCCCGGGACTTTGGTCATTTTTATCAAAAGCAACCTTAGTAAATGAGGCCCAAAGAAACAGGTCAGATAAGAGTAGTATTTGACTCAAGCACCAACTTCAATGGTGTCTCTTTAAATGATATCTTCCTAACAGGCCCAGTTCTTAGCAACACGCTTCTGGCTCATTTCTGCACTTCTGCAAAGTTTCTGTTGCCTGTATAGCTGATATATAACAAATGTTTCATTGCTTCTATGTAAGGGAGTAACTCCGTAATTTCTTGAGATTCTTGTGGTTCAGAAACAATGATCCCTCTAAAGACATTTCAGAGAACTGCATGTAGGTACACATCTTTGGAAACAACCCTTCGCCTGCAGTAGCCATCTATGGACTCAGACGCTCTGCCCAGGATGGTGACACTAAGATTCTGACGTAAGAGAACTTGTAAAGAAAGATTTCTACATGGATGATTGTCTGAAATCTCTTCCCACTGAAGAGACTTCAATTAGCCTCCTTAAAAGGGCTCTGGAAATGATTGCTTGTTCAAACCTCAGGCTCCACAAAATAGCTTCCAACAGCAAGAATGTAATGAAAGCCTTCTCTTCTGAAGATCATAATGCTGGAGGGGGCGTCCCCCAGCGTAACTACGTTCAGGTTAGTGTAGGTGGGCGTGGGGAGGTAGTGCAATATGGGAGGGAGGAAGGGGTTTGCGGCCAAACGCTCCTATGCGAGTGTATTTTCCCTTGCTTAGGCGCAGGGGGAGTGTCGGGAGAGTGCATGCTGATACGCTGTGCTTTACTAAGCACAGCGCATCGGCATAGGTCTGGATCAGGCCCTTCATTGCTATTTGTGGTCCTGTACGTCACATCGGCTCTGACAGAGGCACTAACTTCATTGGAGCAAGGAACTTCAGATCTCCTTAAATATCCACATCAAACGTGTAGAAAGGTACCTTAGCAATCAGGGCTGTATATGGACATTTAACATAGAAACATAGAAAATGACAGCAGATAAGAGCCACATGACCCATCTAGTCTGCCCAGTTGTTTATTTAAAACTATACTGACCCATTACTCTATTTACCCTCAATTTAGTTTGAGATTTAGGATATCCTTATATTTATCCAAAGCATGTTTAAACTGTTCTACTGTGTTAGCCTCAACCACCTCAGATCAGAGACTATTCCACTTATCTATCACCCTTTCAGAGAAGTAATATTTACGCACATTTCCTCTGAATCTATCGCCCTCCAGTTTAAATGCATGACCCCGTGTTCTATTACACCTCTTTCTTTGAAAAAATGCTATCCTCCTCTAGCCTGTCACAACCTTTGATATATTTGAAAGCTACTATCATAGCCCTCCTCTCCCTTCTCTGCTCCAGGCTATACATGTTAAGTTCCTCTAGCCTTTCTTGGTATGTTTGTGACACAGGCCATGTACCATTTTAGTTGCTCTTCTTTGCTCAGTCTCTAATGTATTTATGTCTTTCTGGAGATATGGCCTCCAGAACTTAACACAGTATTTTAGGTGAGGTCGTACCAACGATCTAGAAGGTGCATCCCTACTTCTCTCTTTCTGCTTCTAATTCCTCTCCCTATGCAACCAAGCATCTGACTTGCCCTTCTCATTGCTTTGTTACATTGCTTTGAAATAATGACTCCTAGATCCCTTTCCGCCTCCGTAGTTTCTAATGTAGTGTCATTAAGGATATATTGAGCTTTTGTGTTTTTGTGCCCCAAGTGCATGATTTTGCATTTTTCGGCATTAAACTGCAGTTGCCACACTCTTGACCATTCCTCCAGTCTACCTAGATCAGGGGTCCTCAAACTACGGGGGCCATATGACATGCGGCCCGCTGAGGACATTTATATGGCCCGCCGGGTGTTTTGCAGGGACGTGTCCCCAGCCCCCCCCCGTTTACATTGCTGTTGCCACCCGCTATCTCCGCTGGCCTGCCTGTTATACTTGTAACAGGTGGAAAGTTTTTTAACTCAGCTTGCGGGCCGCACTGCGCCGCGACGGCAAGCTGAGCAGGCTGGGGGTTTCCAGCTTTTCTGTGCGTCTGCTGGGCGTGACGTCATCACGCCCAGTCATAGTGAGGAGGAGAAACGGCAAGCGTGAAGAGTGGCAGAGGACGCCGCGTTGCTGAAGACAGAGCCAGTCAGAGAAGAATCAAGAGGACAGGAGAGAGAAGAAAGCAGGCTATTAAAAGGTAAGTAACATAACATTAAGTAAGAAAGGAGAGGGGGAGCAGTAAAGGGGCACAGCACAGATTTATATGGACACAAAGGGGCACAGATTTATATGGACACAAAGGGGCACAGAACAGATATATATGGACACAAAGGGGCACAGAAGAGAGTAATGAATACACAAAGGGGCACAGAACAGATATATATGCACACAAAGGGGCACAGAACAGATATATATGCACACAAAGGGGCACAGAACAGATATATATGCACACAAAGGGGCACAGAACAGATATATATGCACACAAAGGGGCACAGAACAGATATATATGCACACAAAGGGGCACAGAACAGATATATATGCACACAAAGGGGCACAGAACAGATATATATGCACACAAAGGGGCACAGAACAGATATATATGCACACAAAGGGGCACAGAACAGATATATATGCACACAAAGGGGCACAGAACAGATATATATGCACACAAAGGGGCACAGAACAGATATATATGCACACAAAGGGGCACAGAACAGATATATATGCACACAAAGGGGCACAGAACAGATATATATGCACACAAAGGGGCACAGAACAGATATATATGCACACAAAGGGGCACAGAACAGATATATATGCACACAAAGGGGCACAGAACAGATATATATGCACACAAAGGGGCACAGAACAGATATATATGCACACAAAGGGGCACAGAACAGATATATATGGACACAAAGGGGCACAGAACAGATATATATGGACACAAAGGGGCACAGAACAGATATATATGGACACAAAGGGGCACATGATGGGGGAGTTCCCATTGAAATACTGGTAAATTTGTTGATTTAACTTTACTTCATTTTAAATATTGTATTTGTTCCTGTTTTGTTTCTTCACTTCAAAATAAGATATATGCAGTGTGCATAGGAATTTGTTCATTGTTTTTGTTTTTACTATAGTCCGGCCCTCCAACGGTCTGAGGGACAGTGAACTGGCCCCCTGTTTAAAAAGTTTGAGGACCCCTGACCTAGATCATCCCTCATTTTGTCCTGGCGTGTCTACCCTTTTACATATCTTTGTGTCATCTGAAAAAAGGCATATTTTCCCCTCGATACCACAGGCAATATCACCTATAAAGATATTAACTAGCACTAATCTAAGTAAAGAACCCTGGGGTACTCCATTGGTTACCTTACCATCCACCAGAATGGATTCAATTTACTACAACCCTCTGCTATCTATCCTATAACAAAGATTGTATCCATGCAACTATCTTCAAGTCCAATCCCAAAGTTTAGAGCTTATTTAACAGTCTGCGAAGTGGCACAATGTCAAAAGCTTTACTAAAATCTAGATGTCTACTGCTCCCCCATTATCTAATACTTTACTGACCCAGTCAAAAAATTCAATAAGATTTGTTTGACATGATCTTCCCCCAGTGAATCCATCCTGCTTAGTATCCTGTAAGTTACTAAATTTAAGATACTGTACAATTTGTTTCTTAACACTGTTTCCATCAATTTCCCTACTACTGATGTTAGACTCATTGGTCAGTAGTTTGATGCTTCTTCCCTACTTCCACTTTTATGCAGAGGGACATTTGCTATTTTCCAGTTCTCTGAAATTACTCCAGTTATTAGTGACTGGTTGAATAATTTAGTTAATGGTTTTGCCAGCACCTCTTTAAGCTCTTTTCTTATCTTAGGATGTATCCCATCTGGCCCCATTGATTTGTCCACTTTCAGCTTTGAAAGTTCTTTTAATACCTGCTCCTCAGTGAAAGCAGTAGTAATTGCCTCCTTTGTATTAATAGTCTTACCATTTAAAAGTGGTCCCTTCCCTTTTCTTTCTTTTGTGAATATTTAACAGAAATACTTGTTAAGATGATCTGCCACATCCCTTCCACCCTCAGCAAGACTACCAGTCTCAGTTTTGAGCCTTACTATACCCTCTTTAGTTTTTCACCTTTCATTTATATACCAAAAAAAGCTTTTGTTCCCTTTTTGGACTAAGTGGGCCAGTTTTTCCTCAGTTTGTGCTTTTGCTGCCCTGATAACCTCTTTAGCCTCCTTCTGCTTTGCAAAATACTCCTGCCTGTCATCATTATTTTAAGTTTGCTTTTAATTCCGAAATGCCATCTTTTTTGCTTTCACTATATATGCTACTTCTTTTGTAAACCACATTGGCTTTCTTTTTATAGGGTTTTTCCTAACCTTTTTTATACAAAGGTCTGTTGCTCTTAATAATGCATTTTTTTTAATTTCCCCACTGCTTCTGTACTCCTTGCATGTGGCTTACCTCTGCCAAATAATCACTTACACATTTCCCCATTTCCACAAAATCCGCCTTCCTAAAATCTAGCACCCTTGTCTTTGTGTGTCACGTGTCTCTCTCAGTCATTATACTAAACCATACAGCTTGATGATCACTGGATCCTAGGTTCTCACCCACACTTACTTCTGAGATTCTGTCACCATTTGTAAGTACCACATCTAAGATTACCTCTTTACGAGTGGGCTCTCTCACCAGTTGCTTGAGGGACAGTCCCTGTAATGAAATTAAAATGTTCCCGCTTCTGGTGGAGCTTGCTGAAGACTCCCCCCAGTTTATATCAGGTAGATTAAAATCTCCCATGATTATTACTTCCCCTTTTAATACCATTTTAGCAATGTCTTGCAAATAGGACATAGCCTGTTTCCTTATCTTTTCCTGGTGGCCTATATATCACTCCAGTATGAAGAATAACCCCCTGGGTTTCTATGGTTACCCAAAGTGTCTCAGTTTTTTCTCCAATACTCCCTATTAAAGTTGAAGTTAACGCTTTACATACATTACATCTGTTCCAGTAAACCCTTCACATACATTAATACACCTCCTTCAATTTTTCCTACTCTGTCCTTCCTAAATAAATTATATCCTGGTTTAGCTAGGTCCCAGTCATGATATTCATTGCAACATGATTCCGTGATTCCCACAATATCCAGATAATCCCTAGCCATTATTGCAATTAATTCAGGGATTTTATTTCCTAAGCTTCTAGCATTTGAACTCTGAGAGGTTGCATTATGAATCTCCTATTCTTCTGTTTATTATTATTGCTAGATATGTTTATATTGTTTTTTCTGTTTTCTTTTCCCTTAGTTGCTGCAGCTATCTGTTATTATTGACGGCCACACAACGCTTCTTTGTTGGGGGAGCAACTATTTTCATTATTTGTATCACTGCCCCCCTCTCCTACTTTTCATAATTTTAGATTTCATCTTCTTACATATAGGTACTGCAAGACTTACTCTCAGTAAGTAAAATCTGAAAACTGCGGGAACTTTTTTAAACACATCCTGTGAACGATGTAGTTTCATAATATTTATTTTTTTTATCTAAGAAATGATCAAGTACTAAAAAAATAAGATCAAATGAAAATAAAATAAATGGAATGTTAAAAATTATTTACCATCCCATAAGACAGAAACAGATGACATTTATTTTGAATCAAGGACAACATAATATACACAAGTATAACACATTCAGATCTGTAGCACATGATCAATGCTCATGTCAGCTGAATGTGTCTACAATGTGTCTACAAATCCTTTTCATTACCTTACATTTTAAAAACCCTGCAGCTGCAAAGGCTTGGTTGCAGTCTGAAACCACTGTTATGGAGGCTGTCATGACAGTAAATATAAGATTTCCTTTCCTGGTATTTAGTAGGAAAAAGAAACTAAACTGCACAAGTGATCATTTAATATTATATGGTATTTAGTTCTTTCAAAAACCCAATCATCTTCATACATTCATGTGAATGCTGTAAATAAGTTAGATGGGTGTCATGATGAGGTTAATGAACAGTTCCTGTTATGATTGAAACTAGTGAACTTTTATTCACATTTGTGCAGAAATGCAATACCTTCAGAATTTGTTAGAACTACTATACTATCATATTGTTGTATCTAATTATTGTAATCTAATTAAATCATTAATTTAATTGATTTCCTTTAATTAAACACTCTCAGAGAGATTTTGCTTCTAATGGAAAGGAAAGGAGTAGGAATCAGCGCAAACCTCAAGCTGCTGAAAACACACCCTGGGGTAGTCTCATACCCCAAAAAACACAGAGAAAGATCAAAAGGAGGGGGTGTCTGCTTCAAGCGCTAGAGGGGTCAAGGGAAGTGCCAAACTAAAAATAGTAATAATACCTAATAAGTCTAAAACTTCTGACACATGGGACAATGTGACAAGTCCACTGGAGAATCCAGGATGTATAAAACCTAGAGATCAGATGTATCTATCCCCTCTCGGGGTAGACACAATAAGGAAAGAAGGTGATAAAATGAAAAACATTTATTACAATATAAATACAGTATTTATATTGTAATAAATGTTTTTCCTTGTATCACCTTCTTTCCTTATTGTGTCTACCCCGAGAGGGGATAGATACATCTGATCTCTAGGTTTTATACATCCTGGATTCTCCAGTGGACTTGTCACATTGTCCCTTGTGTTGGAATTTTTAAGACTGACTAGTCTTGATTCATATATTATTTATTATTTTAGTTTGGCACTTCTCTTGACCCCTCTAGCACTTGATATAGACACCCCCTCCCTTTGTTCTTCCATTGTTTTATTGGGTATGAGACTACCCCAGGGTGTACTTTCAGCAGCTTGGGGTTTGCGCTGAGTACCTGCTTACGGCGGCTATACCCTACACTGGGTACGACCGTCGGCCGTACGAATTTTCGCACATAATACGCTGAGCGTACGGGCTTAGCACGCCCATACTGTACAATTTAAATGGCTATCCCCGCCTCCCTGTTGTAAAACGAGCGCCCAGCCGACCGTCGTACTGAACGCACGCCCCTCGAGCGAAAAATTCGCACACCATACGAACGCTATACGCTCATGTCGTCCAGCCGACAGGAAGCTGTCATACTGGGCATGCGCAGTGCGAATTTTCGTACGAAAATACGCAAAAAACGGTCGTACGCTCGCTCGAAATCGGCCAATTTCGTAGCTCTGGATCAGGCCCAATGTCAAGACATTGCCCCATGTTCGCAGGTGGTGTTGTTCTTGCTTTGGGTCTCACCCTCAAGATGGTAGCAGTGGATGTAGTTAAAGCTCTGGATTGAGCAGCTAAACTGGTATTTTTCTGGGTGATACCATTCCTCAATTTGTCATATTTTAATAATAGAAAGAGATATGATGATGCCCATATCAGCAGCCTACATAACTGTCACGTTACACGGTACTTACTTCTTCAGCCATACCCACTCCAGGAAGTGTCACTCTTAGTAGTGGCAGCCTCCAGTTCTGTGTCCAGATCATGTGCTGCAGTGCAGATGCTGAAACTGCTACCAGTTCCAGCGTTCTCGGGTGCATGGGTGCTGCCATGTTGTTGTTTCAGGTCATCTGACATGTTCCAGCCAATCGGAGTCCAGGCTATTTAATCCTGGTTAGGAGCACCCTATTTAAACCTGCTGCACAGGCAGTCCTGGACCAGAGCAACTTGTTCACTCAAGGTGCCTGGTTGAGCCCTGAGAAGCGCTGCACCATTCATTGTTAAGCCACTCAAGTCTGTTCCAGTAAAGTCTGTGAAGTCCAGATCATGTACTGGTTAACGCTAGTCCAGTAAAGTCTGTTAAGTCCAGGTCCTATCCTAGTAGATCTTTTTGTTAGAATTTGTGATTGATAATTGTGGTCTGGCATATTATGGTTAGTGTTTGTTTGTTTTCAACTTTATGACACCTTGTATTGGGAGGAGGTACTGAAGCTTGTTAGCAATCAGGGTCTACACATGCTTGTGTCCCTATTAGTTTAGGGTAGGCTACTAAGCCATGTGGCTGTTTTAGTGAATACAACCAGGGAATAATTTTAAGTGGTATTATAATTCAGAGTTACACCAGAGTTAAACAAGAGGAAAAAGAGGAGAAACAGAATATCACCATCACTACATCTAAGATCTTCTTTTTCAACAACAAACATTGAAGTATTTTATTTTTAACCTGTACACATCTGCTTTTCCTCTACCCTCCTTCTGGATAGCCTTACCTGCATATTGCAAGATGCAACCATTCTGATGCTGCTTCTGGTGACTGCTTGGGATTTCTAATAACCTTGCACTACTTAATTTCTCTGCCCAATTATTTTTATTTGATATTCATGCTTTTTATTAATGTGCTCAGATGTGTTTCATTTCTTCTGAACCTCTCTCCAGTTATTCTTGACTATATCAGTTCTATTTGCCTCCTTCCTAAACTTATGGCCCTGGTCTCTCCATCTTCCTCCCCCTCCTCTCTTACACATTCTACCTTCCCACCCTTCCTACTCAACCCCTACCCTCTCCCACTCCTCCATCAGTCTCACCTTCCCTTCCTATACCCACCCTTCTCGCCATTATTGAAACCTGGCTGTCAATATCTGATACTGCTTCCCCTGCCGCCCTCTCATATGGCGGTCACTCATTGGCGGTCTCTCCTCTCTCCTTCCTGCACCTTCAGTTTCATACCCCCTGTGCCCTCTCTCTCTTTCTCCTTCATTGAGGTCCACTGCATCCACCTCTACCACCCCATCCATCTCCACGTTGCTGTTCCTCCTGGCTCCACTTCCAAATTTATTGACAACTTTGAAACCTGATGTCCCCTCCCTTATCCTAGGTGACTTCAACATCCCCTTTGATAACCCCTCAGACCCCAGCACTACAAAACTTCAATCCCTCTCCTCCTCTCTTGGACTATCACAGTGGACCTCCGCACCCACCCACAACCATGCCCTTGACCTCATTTTCTCACGCTCATGCTCCCTGTCCGATTTCTCCATCTCTCCCTTCCCCCTCTTTTATCATTACCTTATCTCCTTCTCCTTCTTCCCCAATCTTCTCATGGATATCCAAGTGATTTCTCAAGCTTAACATGGAGAAAATCGAAATTGTAGTCTTCCCTCCTTCACATATCCCCTCTACCCCTACTATCTCCATTATCGGCAACTCCACCATCTCCTCCTCCACCCAAGCCTGCTGCCTGGGCATCATCCTGGACTCCTCTCTCTCCTTCACTCCCCACATCTGCAACCTCTCACTGTCCTGCCGCTTTTATCTCCACGACATAGCTTGCATAAGACCCTGCTTAACAGATGCCACTAAAGCGCTTAGTTGCTCTTCCATCTGGACTACTGCAACATTCTCCTCTCTGGCCTCCCTCTGGTCCATCTCGTGCCTTTATAATCCATACTAAATGCTGCAGCCAGACTCATCTTCCTCTCCCAACGCACTGCCTCCACCTCCCCTCTCTGTCAATCTCTACACTGGCTTCCTGTCCCATTCAGAATTCTCTTCAAGCTCCTCACCACAATTTACAAGACTCTCACTACCTCCACTGCTCCCTACCTACCCTCCACATCTTAATCCCTTTGTCTCCTCTGTTCCCTGCACCCTATCACAGGTAGCATGTTAGCTGTTATGAGCAGGGCCCTCCTCCTCCTGTCATCATCCCTTTACCTTGTCCTCATTAATTCCCACTTTTTCTCTCTACTGTTATCTCTTAGATTTTATTCATCTGCTCCTACACACATATCCTGCTTCTTTATTTGCCAAAGAAGGATGGTATCACAGGGATATCAAAGCGAGACCACTTAGCTGCACCGCAAAAAATGCCCAATTCTAAATGACTAATCACCACAACTGATTTATGCAAAAATTAACAGTATTTATTAAATACAAAAAAATGTTAAAATCGACAAACACCCTAAGCGAAAATATGGAGAATCACTGTACTCTCGGTCATAATCCATATATAACACCTATCAATAACATAGGGAATCAATAAATCCAGAAACAACAATAGGTTAATTGAGGATTAGTTTCAATACACAATAAGATACAATTAGTGCAAAAAGTATTTAGGCAGTGGGGTCAGACAAATCCTAAGGTTTATGCAGTCCAAAACAATGGTACTTGATAAAGGCTGGATGGAGATAATAGCTATAACTAAATTACATAGCAGTATATAAGCAGCAAATTGCTACAATGTTCAATACAGTCTATGAAAGATACAAATGTCACAGATTAAAACACAGCTGAAATCACAAGTACTACTGATGGAGGCATATATTATAAAAATGAGATTCAAAAGGGACCATGCTATTAGATAAACACATAAGGATTAGACAGTCACATTAAGATAGCATGTAAGCAAACCTATACTGAATCCGACGGCTCTCCCTATGCCCGCACTAACGACCTCATGGCCATGCTTTGCCCATTCCTGGGCTCGTACATATCCCTATGCTAGCTAAAAAAAATCATACCTAAAGTTGACTGGAGAGAGTAACAAAGTCCTGGTGCACTCGGAAATCCTTCGGTCCTCTACACGCGTTTCGCACTGCTTCGTCAGGAGGGGTGGTGTAAAGAGGCAGCAGGAGATGAGGTATTTAAGGTGGAGGCGGCCAATCAGTTCATGCCATTGCATCTGATAGTCATCAACGAATATGGACAAACCAGTAGACTACTTGTTTGTCCATATTCTTTAATGACTATCAGATGCCTTTATCAAGTACCATTGTTTTGGACTGCATAAACCTTAGGATTTCTCTGATCCCACTGCCTAAATACTTTTTGCACTAATTGGGCCTGATCCAGAGCAACGACCGCAAGCGAGCATACGATCATCGTAAGCGAAAATTCGGTAAAAAATTCGCAACGCGCATGCCCAGTATGACAGCTTCCGGTCGCCTGGGCGTCATGAGCGAATAGCGGGCGTATTGTGAGCGTATTTTTCGCTCGCGGGGCGTTCGTTCAGTACGATGGTCGGCTGGGCGCCCGTTTTACTACAGGGAGGCGGGGATAGCCATTTAAATTGTACAGTATGGGCGTGCTAAGCCCGTACGCTCAGCGTATTTTGTGCGAATTTTCGTACGCCCGACGGTCGTACCCAGTGTAGGGTATAGGCGTCGTAAGCAGGTACTTTACTATGGGAGTGTTAGGGGCGTGTATGTTTATTCGCACGGTCGAACATACGCATTCGCCCGTCGAATTTTCGTAGCGCTGGATCAGGCCCATTGTATCTTATTGTGTATTGAACATATCCTCAATTAACCTATTGTTGTTTCTGGATTTATTGATTCCCTATCTTATTGATAGGTGTTATATATGGATTATGACTGAGAGTACAGCGATTCTCCATATTTTTGCTTAGGGTGTTTGTCGATTTTAACATTTTTTGTATTTAATAAATACAGTTCATTTTTGCATAAATCAGTTGTGGTGATTAGTCATTTAGAATTGGGCATTTTTTGCGGTGCAGCTAAGTGGTCTCACTTTGGTATCCCTGTGATACCACCCTTCTTTGGTTTACTTCTTTAATGAGACCTCATGCTAGCATGCTTATGTATTTTTCTATGATACCTGTGCAGTCCTATTTCTTCTTCTAAAATGTCTTTATTTTCCAAACATATTGTTCTGCTATTTTTGTACTGTATTTTATTTTTGAAATGTACATGTATTGATTCCTTATTCTATGATTTTATACAATCTATTAATTATTGTATTGTATATATAACTATTGGTTTTCCTATTGTCTCTGTACAGCACTGCGGAAATAAACAATAATAATAATAAGTACAGCAGCAGTCATGTTTCCCTGAGTTTTCCTACTAAAATCCCTCACCACATTTTCATTCCCAAAAAATTATAATACCTCACAAATATTTAAATTTTATATATTTTAAAATAAAACATGTTTTAAAACACACACCAACACACACTTTTGTATTTTTTTTATGTTAAATAGCAGGGAATTTTAAAGTCTTTATTATAATTAAAGATATAAATGACACTGGACCTGATTCACACTTAAGAATGCGATAGGTTCTTAAATATACGCAACTAATAGCAATGAAACTCCCTCAGCACGCCCCCGGTTTTCAGGTTCTTATGTGACTTACGAGTGCCATAGGGCTCCCTTAACTGTAGGTTCGCATTTAAATGCGTAGGGCGTCTACTTAGGAACTAAACTGCATAACCGCGCCTTCATTTGGTCATTTAAATGCCTCTCTCTGCCCAAATCTTCGTACCTGCCTAGTTACTTATTCATGGAACGCCCTACAGATTTTAAGTTCGTAGTGCCTTATCCAGAGCTACGATGGTACACTGAGTGTGCTAATGCTCAGCGTACCATCGCTACACTCCCCCTTGCCTCATCGTATTAACACTCGCTTACGCCGGTTGAAGGCTACCCTAACTTCAGCCGGCGTAAGCGAGTGTTAATACGCTGGGACGGCGGCGTTTGCTTTGCTAACGCTGCCCTCCCAGCCTCATTACCCTCACTCCCCCCACCTACCTGCACTAACTGAAGCATAGTAACGGAGGGGTATGCCCCCTCCAGCGTTACTACGCTGCTGCTATGATCGGGCATTGCCGTAGTTATGCCGGGCAACATCTGCCCGGCGCATGCGCAGATCGGCTTTTAAGCCGATCTTTCGATCACGCCCAGTGTATTACCGCTGGGCAGCGTACGGCTGAATCAGCCCGTAGTGTATAAGCACGGATTTTGCGAACTTAAGTCCAACACAAATAGCGTATAAAAGTTACTACGCATGCTCAGTGCATCTGTTCTTAAATATACGTACCTAAAATCCGAAGAATTCTTAAGTGGGAATCAGGTCCACAATTTTTAATTACTTAAAAAATATCTTTAAACATAGAAATGTATGAGTTGCTGCCTTACACCTCTCAAGGGTGTATATCGGTGGTACAAATGGCTCCCAAATTGATTGCTTCTGCCTCAAGGAGGAGAAGCAATCGATCTACCAAAGAACGAAGTCTCCGCTACCTAACCCTTATAATAATTTCTTACCCTAACCCTCTCCTTCCAATTCCCCTCCCCACAGCATAACCCTTAGACTCACTTCCCCTCCCCTCCCTGCATCCTAACCCTAAGACTCCCCTTCCCGCAGCCTAACCCTAAAACTGTTTCTGAAACTATGAAGATAACAATTATAACAGTTAAGATTTTCAAACATTCATAATGCAACCAATAAATGATTTCTCATTTAACTGTTTAACTGTCTGTGTTTAGATGTATCTGACAGCAATAAAGAATTTGTCACAGTGATATTTCCCTTGATTAGAGAATATCACAGATTATAGATTCATCAATTCCTACATTTTCATATTTTACCCTCTTGTGCATTCCTGTTTTATATCATTATATGTTAACCCGTGCTAGCACAATTTATTCAGTTTAAATCCTAATTAGGGCTGGTGTTTGTGTTCACAATAAAATATGGCATACTTTAGTATTTAGTCAGGACTTGGTCCAGAGAAAATGCAAATAAAAATGCTGATAATTTCTATTCGGATAATTTTCAATGAGAAGCAGCTTAAATGTCAATGATTGGTCAGAATGTCTATATAATAGTAAACAACGTATGCATTAAAAAAAAACCATGGAAGAATGTCACAAAAACGTATAATTAAGATAAGAAAAGGACTGAGGAAATTAGCCGGAGAGGTAGGAAGAATGAAAGGAAAATTTATCAAGTGGACTGGAGGAAATACAATTAAGACATGTTACACCATGCTACTATGCTCTATAGAAAACTACTGTTATATAAATAAACTACTGTTATATAAATTCCACAATAATGAAGACACTGAGAATATTTATTCAAATTAGATTTCCACCAAGTATAGGCCTATAAATGGGGGATTATCTAATGTAGTACTAAATGTTCTTGAGAGATTCTTGAGGGATTATGCAAATCCCCAATAGGGTAAGGTTTCTGAAAGAAGAATTTAAGCATATTTTAAAGAAACTGAATAATTTAACAAATTAAATTGTACAGAGATTTGTCCTTCAAAAAACCCAATCCTATATGTTTCTTACAAATATAATCATACATGAAATTTATGGGATTCAAAAAAAATCAGAGCTGAGGCTTTGAATCTTAGAACCCCCATTACATCTCTGGGATTGGCAGAATTAATTCAGCTAGTGTTCTCACTAGACTTTTATTTGTTTAAAACACTTGCTATTTCATCGTGCCATAATTTAGGTTTTAAAACAACTTCACCTTTTGATCTCCCATTTTGTCTGTAGGCGTTGAAATTCACAACTTTGTTCACAAGTTTTAAAAAACCCTGTAAGAGACCTTTGTCTTCTTGACTCTTAATGCTTTTACCCTGTAGCACCCTGTAGCACAGATTACTTAGTGTGTACTCTGGAACTTTATGGCTTTGTCTCAGATTTGGCCATACACATGGAAACCATGGTCGACTAAATCGCAGACATGGATGGCTGACTTTGGACTAATTCACCCAAGGTGCATAATTAGTCATGGCATCGTGCGGAACTTAGTTCAATATGATGCCATTTGCAAAGAAATGGGTTGTGCTTCCCCTCTGCCAGCTAAAGTGGGCGGAGGGAAGCATGCTAATTGTACAGTGTGGGAGGTAAATCCTGCACTTATGCAGATCAGCAGTCGTACTGACCTTTCATACTGATAGTATAAAAAGAGGCAAGTGCCACTTAAAAAGTGCTAATAACACACCGCTGCACCCCCTAAAAATACAAAGGTCCCAACCTTAGATCATAGAAATCACAAAATAAAATTAATATCCAGGGAAAGCACTGTGTATAATCTACCTTAATATGTAAAATACTAAATTGTAAATGAAGGTTAATAGAATGTGGCATACAAGTTAAAGAGTTCAAAAGTTCACAGTCTGTGATAATCCATATATTTTCTGAACTGTAGAAATCTCCTTAATTAACTTTCATAGGCATCCACACCATAGAAGAAAGAGAAAAAATCCATGTAAAATGAATAAGACAAACAGCAACGATGGATAATTGAAATAAATGTACTAAGATTTTTGAAAAAAATTGTGGGAAAATCGCGGCGATGGCTGGCGATTCATAATCACCAGCCAAAAGATCCTTTAGTAAATATAGCCCTATGAACCAGATTCACAATCCTGATTTTTTTTTACTTACGTGCCTATTTTTCTGATTATAGCTACTACGCATGCGTAGTAACTCATTTATGCTATCTACGTAGACAAAAGTAGTCTTTTTTTTGTAACCAATGGGCTTCCCAGTGTTGGGGGATTTGTTAGGGGCTTATGATATCTTTTTTTTTGTTATGTCACATGAACTACAAAAAATTATTCACCTAATTGAAAATATTAGAAGGTTTTTTTTTATTTAATTTTCTTTCAGCATTTTATGTGTTATCCTCATAACAATAGACCTGATTCACACTTAAGAATCTTCTTAAAATAAGAACTTAAAGTCACACCTGGGCTAAACCATATTGATTGCAGGGGAGTAACTTAAAGTCACACCTGGGCTAAACCATGTTGATTGCAGGGGAGTTATATTTCATCTGTTGCAAACAGTAATAGTGTTGAGAGGTGATATTTCCCAGCCCAAGTCTAAATAACAGTGTAATAGTAAAGCTGGTCAGTATCTGTGTGCAGTAAGCAATTCAAAGATATATCCCTGCATGTAAAGAATACAATAAAATTAATTCCCCCCTGCAATCAACATGGTTTTGCCCAGGAGTGACTTTAAGTTCTTATTTTAAGAAGATTATTAAGTGTGAATCAGGTCCAATGTTTTTTTGTATTTTTTTCATATTTTAAATTACAATAAGAAAAGATTATTATTCCTCTCTACAGCAGAACAAATAGATCAGGAAACAGACTCTTTGCAGCTATTTGGGGATTAGAATGGAAGCCCATGAATTTGTAAAAACAAGAAAAAGAATTATCATAGATAAGAATTAACAAATATAAAGATAATGAGAAAAGCCTAGTGATTAGAATAGCAGATAGGGACTTCTAAAACAAAATGCAAAGTCAAGATGCTATTGGTGAGATTTTTGTGTTTCTTAGTTATATAAAGGTTGTTTTGTCTTACTTTGTTTTTTATCTCTTTATGCTTTTAATCATGAGAGTTGCAAGTCTAATATTTTCTAATTATAAAGTAAAACAGAACAATTACAGACAAACCTTATGCCAAAAGTCATTTTCTAAGGAACCTTACGCAATCTATTTTATGGGTATCATACAGTGTAAATGTCTCAAAGGATATTTTATATGGTGTTTGATGATAAGCCTGGTTAGGTTTTCATTACTCCTAATAGCATTTTGTTCTCAGCACCTCGAGAAGTTTGCACTAATTTTCTGTTACTGAAAACGTAATATCCGTAAAGACCAAACAGATTAATTAAAAAATTCACATCTTCTTTCAATTCAGTCATCAGTCATTTTTTTTTACTTTTATTATAACTAGACAGTTTATCTCTTCCCATTTAAAATATAATTGCCTAGAACATAGTTTTTATTTTATTCCAAATATTATTACTGACAAAATAGTAGTATTAGAGATTTCATGGAAATAATTGTATTATTAGTAATTTATTTATAAAGGCGTGGGGGTTGATCACTGATCCACAGCAGCACTGAGACCTGATTTTTATAGGTGTTTGCACAGGGATTGTTAGCACTGTACATGTGCAAAACAATTAGAGAGGGCAAAAAAAAGGAGATCTTCTATATTAAAATTAAAAAGTAGGCGGTTTAGTACAGCGGCAAGCCCAGCAGCAACCCTGTTTTCCTATGCTACCTCCTAAACTCTTACACCAGCTTAGGGTTAGAGTAAAGATAAATACACGCCGGCAGTGCATTTAATGATATGATATTGCTGCCAGACTCTATTCACAATTCAAATTTACAACAAGGGACATCGCTGATTGCGGAAAATTAAATCAGTTGATTCTGCAGCATAGCGATACAGAACACACTGGTAAGATGTCAGAGCTACTGTGTGATCTGCAGATAACCTTCCAGTGTGTACCCAGCCTTAGTGATCATCTGGATTCACACTATCTACATGATTTTCACCTGATCGTCATGCTGATCACACGATAAACAAGTGCTTGGAAACAATATTTTATTATTGTGCTTTTCCCCACAATTATGCTTCATAGTTCAAAGTACATCACATTATTATTATTATTATCGTTTATTTATAAGGCGCCACAAGGTGTCAGCAGCGCCATACAGACATATAGGGTAGGGATGAACAGCATAGTACAAAAGAAAATACTATATAAATGTAAAAATATCACAAAAATACAATAAAGTGAAACAAGCACAGAACGCAAGGCAAAATGTGAGGTGTCAAGCTTGGCAGATCAGAAAGGAGGAGATAGAGCGCAGTGAGAGTTGAGAGGGAGGTGAGGATGGGGTAAAAGGGTAGCAGAGGGGACAAGAGGGTACAAAGTGAGGGGGGAGTGGTGGAGGAGGGAACAACACTAGGATGGAGGGACCTGCTCATGTGAGCTAACACACTAAGTGGGAGGGATAAACTTACAGAAGACTTAAGGACGGGGAAGGAAGTAGACTGCTGCTGTGAATGGAGGAAAGGGGAAGGAAGGAAAAGAAGGAATAGATGCAGGATGTTAAGTGGAGGAAGGGTAGGCTAGCCTGAACAAGTGCGCTTTGAGTGAGTGCTCAAATCAAATCACATAATTTGATTTGATTTTTAAAACTTAATTTAACTAATTTAACTGAGCAACAATGTAACAATGTTGTTCTAAATGTAATGCAATCCCAACTCTCAGTCCATCTACCCCCCCCCCCCTTTAGACGGAGGAAATTTTAATACATTTTCTCAGCAAGAACCAGTGGCGTGACTATCGGAGACAATGGAGTCACTGGCCTCTGGGCGCCAGTCCTGAAGGGGGCACTTCTCCATTATATAAAAAAATTCCTTATTTGTGTGGAGTTTGTATGTTCTCCCCATGTCTGTGTGGGTTTCCTCTGGGTGTTTTGAATACCACCCACAATCCAAAAACATGCCAGTGGGTTAATTGGCTGCTGACAAAACTAACCCTAGGGAGTGTGTGCAGAATTTGGAGTGGTGCTCTGGGGATGGGGTGGTGATGTAAGTGACAAGTGTTCTCTGTATTATAACAGGAGGGGGGTGTAGGTTTGGGGGAAGTTTGAGTAGGGGTTGCTTCACATGAAGGGTGCTGGGTGGGTGGAACGGTCTTAATAATGTAGGAATATTGGAATATTGGAGTTTCTACAGTGAACCAAGACACCACTCGGTTCCTCTTGCCAAGTTCACACAAGGTAAAACCTAATTTCTGGGAAAAAGTCAGAAAATGCAATGCAATGTTTTGTATTACATTTAAAGACTTCCTTCATAGGATCAGTTACCAGTTAGCACAGGGACATTAAGAAGAAATGTATACAGATCCTGTGCTGTTATATAGATTAGGTAGAGCTGAACAACATACAGGTTTCATTTTTCATCTTTTTTTACTTCCAGCGGTTAATCTTTATTGTGAAGGGAGAGTTTACAAGATATTGGGATCTGAAAAGTATGAAGGCAGCAGTTTTACTCAGCTCAACTACTCCCAAACCAGAAACAATGTTGTTTATAAATATTCTCAAACAAATGAACTGATTACAGCCAAGTTTAACAAGCCATACTATTGTTATCAGTCATGGATCAGATTATAGAATAACATTGCACTGGTACTAATATGGTAGTACTACTAAAGTTTGTCAACCTCTGCTTGTAAACAAAGTTATATGGGAAGAAATTGTCAGACAGGACACTCAAACTACAAGTAAGTAATATTTAAAAAAGAAAAGAAAAGACTTATTGATTTAGGGCCACATCCTGACCTCCATGTGTACTCCCCTCTCACTCTCCTCTCCCGTGCAGACTTTAGGTGACTTACACTTCTATAAGGCAGCCTTAAGTTACATGTAAGGATCAGCAAGACCCCTAAAACACACCCCAATATAATTTAAATGTACCAAAAAAAGTGGATAATGGATCATCAAGCACTGAGGTTCTATAGTGGAAGAAATATTCACACTATGGAGCTGATTCAGAGTTGCGGGTGGACGCATACTTATTTAAATATGGCCTATTCAAGGTTGCGCATTTTCGCATAAAAAATGCAAGCGTGAATTGCACGCATCTGGAATATGACTATGCATTGTCGGAAGCGCCTTAATGCTTCCGTCTAATTGATCAATTGAGTGGAATGTGCGAGCGCGAGTCGTAAGTCGGAAATATGTGTTTTGAAATTGTAACAAAAACATTAATATTTAAATTGTAAACTATTTAATAGTTGTATGTGCTATGTAAATGTTAGAAACACTAAGTTATAATATTGTGTTTTAATTTACAGTATCCAACAACATACTAAAGAAAACTGAAATTTTTTATGATTATGAAAAATAACATTTATTCTTAAAATAAAAAAATAAAAGATTATAAATGTTATAAAAAGGGCTTGCGCATGAAACAAACTAAAACAACCTCACCTATGTTCAAATTCCTCACAGTATCAAATATTTCTGCAAATATCCGCTTCTTTGTTTCTTTGTTTGTATCTTTATTAAATAGTATTTTAGCAGCTGTCTTTCTTTTTTGTCAATGGGTCACGTGTCTGCCTTGAGGCATTTTCCAATGAAAAAACTGTTTTACATGCGCTTGCACCATGGTCAGGGCTGGAGCAAAGAAAAGTAGTAAGCACGTGCAAACTGTCAATACGGATGCGTGTGAATCAGCTAGTAAAAGCCCCAAAAATACTTATTCTAACACGCCCCTTTTTTTCATACAAATAAATGGAATTGCATGTGCCTGCTTTACTACTGATAATACTCTTCTTGTGCATGCACATCCGTCCAGGGGCGGAACTACCATTGGTGCAACTGGTGCAGTGGCACCGGGCCCATGCTGATACAAGGGCCCACAGCCGTCGTCACCACACACCGAAGCTCCCCACCAGGTTACCTGAGATATCATCAGAGGCAAAGCATATTTTTTGCACCTGGGCCCACAACTCGCTAGTTCCGCGTCTGCATCCGTCTAAATTTTGCA